>DWPT01001852.1:0-17504 GCA_018251895.1 Agathymus mariae mariae | reverse complement strand
CTACATCTGCACCTGTGAGGCTCAATATTTAACTTTAGACATTTATCGCGTTATTATATTTTATGATATTAACAATACCTTTAGACCTTACGGTGTACGGTACCTTTGGACCTTTAAACCTAAGATCAGTTGAAAACTGAGTTTATTACAAATCAGATTACCATTTAATAAAATGTGATTTTTTGTATATAGTTACATAATATTATAATTAGTAAATTCATAATAATAACTTACACAAAATATTCTAGCGCCTAATTTAAATCGAATAGAAAGAAATGAACCGAGAAGAATTTACATCAATCGCTCAGCAAGAGATAAGGGTACAATAAATAGAACTCGTCCGACCCCCGGGCGCCTCTCGGAGGGTCCATATCACTTACCAGGGGAGGATCTTTTAAAAATATTTACTCGATAAATTTGCGTAACCGCGCAATTTTAGACATCAACGCGCTCATGTAGCTCTACGGTTTTGATATATCTTTCTATATTTATTGACTATGTAACAAGTTTTTATAGTCGGATTTTTTTCGTAATAAGAAATATTACGTAATTGTAGCGTAAGTTGCTTTGCTGTCAGATGACTGCATTCTAACCGAAACAACCAAGATCTACCGAAGTCATTGATAGAAAGTGTCGGGCTACAAGTGCTTCAACAATTTTATTGATAAACTAATTATCATTGGTCGTTGGCTAATTGGTGTAGTGAAGTGGTCACTGCGCCGAGATACGACCACGATTGCAGATACGTAGCATTACCCGTATACCATAAATCTGCAACCTAACACCTACAGTTGAAATCAACCGCAGGAGATTCTCGAGAGCACATGATTGCAAATGTTCACCACCGCTACACTTCACAATTACGTTGTTGTGTCTTCGACTTTATGTTATGCCGGTAACTTGTTCATGTGAAACTTTAATAAAAGAGGTTCAGACACAGACTGGTTTAATCCAGTTAGCACCGTCCGCCCGGAACATTCAGAGTCATTATTAAAGTTTGGCTAGTGACCCCTGACAGTTGTACGGTGTCGGTGTGACGTGTGATCGGTGCCACGAGACAGATCGCAATTAGATGGCAAGGATTACTGGACAGGGAACATCTGATACGGACGGAAGGGTTGAACGTTAGGAAGCAGGAGGATTTATTGGTCTCAACTATACTTCGTTATCTTCTCAGCTTTAAAAGTACGAATGAAACTTAAAAAATGCTAATTACATTTATAGATCTGACACGAAGCATTATAATGAAAATAAGGATGTATGAATCATTATTAAAATGTAGAAATAAATGTCGTCAATAATGATTTATACCTTAAACTAAATATACATTCTTCAACCTGCATTTAAATTTTATTAAGAAACGTTGTGTTGTGTGTTGTGTGTGGGGAGGGGAAGTCTGTTCACAAAAAATTGGAACGGTCAATAGTTTTTGATTATCGATTTACAATTGTATTCAGAATTAGGAAACCGCCCCCGCTTCGCTACAGAAGAACTGCGCATTACATTTAAAAGTAGCATCTGAGTTGTATAGAACTTGAAATATATATTAATTAATAACTCTTTTATTTACAAACAGATTGCAATGAAACGAACTTTTAATATCACGCGATGCTTACTGTAGTATATTAATAAAAACCATGATGAAAGCTGTTAAGCCGTTACTAATAACTATTGTTTTGGATTCTATTGCGTTAATAAAGGCTCGTAATAATATTTGTTCTCATATATCGTTCATGTACAGAAAGCGATCAGTTATATTGTAGCGATCAATTGTATTATATGCATGTACCTGCGAACTGTTATTCACAGACACGCAAACATTCACACAACTGTATCACATGACATGTCTATTCTTTCTAACTGATTAAATACTAAAAATAATTTGATTAGCCTCATGATTTCGACAAATATGAACGAATAAGTCGTTTTTCATTCGATCAGATGTACAACGTAACATTTTCCTTGATTATAGTAATTATTCATTTAGTCTTTAATAAAAATAATCTTAACTGGCTAAAATGTTTCTATCGACTTGTAAGACATTTCAGTTCGAAACAATTAATCAGAAATACTAATCCGCACCATTTGCAAATCATACGCTCACTTAAACTGCGAACTTTGCAAAAACTCGGAAATGGACTCGCATTAACTTCCAGTCGAGCATTATCTAGCGAGCGGGGCCCGTTGGCGCGGCGAGACCGCAGTCCTGCTTGCTATTCCACAAATAAATGTCAAAACCTCACATTAGTCAGGAGGCAGGATTGACGCCGCGCCGCAGGGTGCCCGCCGTAAGCCAATATTGAAATATCTTTTATCCATCGCATCGCTTCTCTCGAATTAGAAAAAAAATGACACCTGTCACGAGTAGACGCTTCGGTGCTCCCACGGACATTTCTTTGTTAAAACAGCAATGAGACATGCAAACAAACCTGTTTCCGCAAACACGTCAAAGACCACATCGAGTCTTTTCACTCGATTTACAAAACGCATTGGTGTTTGATGTTCGAGTTGGTGCAGGATTAAGCAATAGCAACATAGTAACGGCCGACACGACGACCGTCAAACCGCGGAGGAAGCGATGGTCGCTGGTCGCTGGTCGCTGGGGGCGAATGACGAAATAGTCGTACTTTAATTACTTATTTTGCGTCCTGTTCGCGCCGGACAGTGTCAGCGACGGTGTTATTTACAACCGCTACCGTATATTGATGCTCCAGGGGATGAATCTCACAATAACATGAAGGCCTACGCTGGCAGTGAGCGTGTTAGACATAGACTCACTGTTTTGAATATATGTATGACAAACTCTGGCAAGCAGTTTTTCTATTCGGGCAGATAAACAGATAATGTTAGTAACGCTACGAATTTAATAGAAACTGGGGACTATTAAAATTAAGAAAGCTAAAATGTAAGTTGGTTGTAAAAATGGCTAAGTAACCTTAACTATTATGAGACCGAAGAATTGATATCTAGTCTTTGTTAAAAGCATAAAACACACGGACACGTACGAGCACACTTCGCGACATTTATTTTCCTTTCCTGTGTTACCAATGAACTATATAATCATATATAAGAGAAAGGTGTTGGTCTTTCACAGCACAGCATCTTAGTGCGGGATCGACGACCCTCAATTATACTTTATGTTTTATTTTAATAAACTTAATAATTTTACCTCCAACATTTATTCGTAGTAAATAGAAAATATATAATAATATTTTTTTTTTCATTCCAGCTCCAAAGCTAATGATACCTCCGGCGGAGTTCGTCAACCAGGGAGTCCTCGGGAGCCCGCAAGATGGCCTCCGAACACCGACCAGCAGCCAGATCCTAGCCAACCCGCTGCTCAACCTGAACAACACAGGCCGTACCAACTTCACCAATAAGCAACTCACCGAACTCGAAAAGGAGTTTCACTTCAACAAGTACCTCACGAGAGCGAGAAGGATAGAAATAGCCTCAGCGCTCCAGCTCAACGAGACGCAAGTCAAGATCTGGTTCCAAAACAGACGGATGAAACAGAAGAAGAGGATCAAAGAGGGTCTCATAGTGGCTCCGGAAGTAACGCCATCGACTGCGACGCATCCTAGCGCAGTTGGCTCCAGCGAGAACAGTCGGGAGTCGAGCTAAGCTGCTTTGGCTCTAGTTGTTTAAGGACAATTTTCGCAGTGACTACACCCTAAAACGTTGCACCACATCTATTGCGAGTAAAAGATAGGTACTTTTTGCAATAAGACTAGCGGTGATCGGAGTTGCTGATATTGGACGTAGCCTTCCCGATCGGGTTATGCGATGTGCCAATATTGTATTGTTGATTAGAATTAAACGATATGGAGATTGTAAAAAACACAAAATCATTGTTGATTACGAGGAACGTGCAAAGATTGTCCACAGGTACTGTTGGGGTTGCCAAAACTACTTCAGTATACATTTTACTTAATGTCCCTGTACTTTAAACTTAGGAATAAGTATGAAAACGTATGGTCTTTCCGAGCGTTAGAAACGTAAGGCTATCCGAAATCTTGCGAGAAGGCTCGATGACTCTCATGTAAAGTATCAGATGTACATAAAGTTTCCACGTTTTGCCAACCACATACACGACAATGACTACGTACATGATTTCAGGTACATAATTTTGACAAATGTATCCTTTACAATGTAGCCTTTACGAGAATACGACCACGTCCACTGAACTGCGTTATGTTTGTAATTGTGCACAATCTTGTCTTTGTAACGCCGAATATACAATCTTGATAACTCATTGTGGAGAAAAGTATTTCAACATTGTTATTTAGTTATTAATTTTGTAGCTGGAACCTGCTGCGTTAACCTGTAAATGGATCCACTTTGTGTTTATGTCTCTTACCGTCTCAGTCAGATGTAGAATATGTAGGTGATCGATTATATAAGATTGCTGTCTTCTTTGACGTTGGTTACAGACGATCATGGGCTGCAGTGGCCACGGATTAACCACTTACGTATTACACCCCTCTTTACATATCGATAGTAAAAGTTCGAGGTTAGGGCATGCAACCTATCGATAGCAGCATCCTTGAAATTTAATAAGATATTTAGTAGATATAATATGTAAACGTATTTTATTAAATACAGATTGGTGTTTAAACAGTTAAGATTGTTATTCGGCTAGAAGTAAGACAGAATGAGATTACTTAGTATTAAATTTTGACTGTAAATTGTAAGGCGATACGTGCTTCACAGGGTTACTTTAATTAGAAGTTTTCCATGTCTCTGTGATTCGTCAGTAGCTTCGTGGTTATCAAACATTAGCCAAATCTTAACCGAGTTTAATGTAGCTCTCGGCGAGGACTCGGTTCGTACCACACCTTGTCTCTACGATATTATCAACCTCATTTATAAGGTGTTCCAGTCTCAACTTTAAAATGCACATTTTAATTTTAATTCACTTATCCAATCGATTTGAGGTTCGGTGTTATCTGTAAGAATATGGTAATCTTGTCCACAGTCTTCAACGAGTTTAGTATCCAAATCCGCGACGACCACTTGAAGTATCGATTGAGCTCATAGAATTGTGCGAGAACTATGGAATACCGATGGTGAATTTACAATGCATCAGTTGCGACGAAGTCGGTGATGGGAATTTCATAATAGTCATTTCGGTAGGTACCTACCTACATGTTACGTAAATTATTTTAAGCATTACCTTCCCATTTATAATATACACAGTAACAATGGTAATAAAGTAACTTCTATCACTGAAGCTATCTACCAATCTAATCGAAGTATAAATAATCTTCCCATATAAAACATTCAGAATTTAAATTGATTTGTACTGACGACGCAGTACAAGGTACAAGCTTCAAGAATAACAATTACGAGTTATTTTCATGTCCATAAACGTGTCTGTTTTGAGCCAACATTTTTCTTCGCTCATTAGGTACCAATCATCGATAGTTACCTATCGGTAAGTACCTATCAATTTAACTCTAGTTCTATTAGAATAGTTAAACTCTAGTTAGAACTGTTCGTATAGTGAAATTGTGCTCATTACAGACTGTACACCTTTAAAGGCTAAGTTCTTCAAGTTATTTTTATGAATATAATTAAAATAAACACTTATGTGAAGCACTAATAAACATGCAGCTTGTGTCGATCGAGTTCGGTAAGCGCAAACCCGGTCTGCGGGTGGCTGGGTGGCTGCTAGGGCTAAAGTCACTGCGCTGAAGCGATTCCGTGCTTGGAGAGGCGAGTTAAACCGACACTTTTTATCGTTGTCGTCAGACAGCGAACGTTAAGTCACGTTGGAAGCTCTACGGCGGCGCAACATCCAACACGTGGAATGACAACAATAGTAACTCCACTTAACTGGACTAGAGCGCCGCGGTGGACGCCCTAGGGCTTAGTTAAAGGGACGACCCACGCCATGAAGTTGGCCGCTGATACCTGAATAGCTTCCATTCATGGAAAATTATTTGAGAAAAAACTATATTTATTTGTTCATAACAAAATGTCACACTTTACTATGTATGAATAAATAAATAACGGGTGCCGAAGAGCTCTTAAGTCTCTTCTGCCTCCTGTCAGCAAACACTCCGAACCAGGATTTATCGCCAATATGGCGACCTCCCATACGCCGACGTTTGCGCCATGCGGAACAGTTTTTTACCAGCTTTCCCCTGTCCCGATGGTCTATATCTCTATAGGCAATCTATATACACATATATAGGAGACTGTAAAATGTTGGTAGCAGCAACTGCAGCCGGCACCAATTTTAACTATTTCAATTAACATTTCATCGATTTCAAATATACTTTTGTGTATATATAAATATCAGCAAAGTATACCTGGGAAGTTGGTGTAGAGAAATTTTTAAAATGGTTTACAAAACAGTATAATATATAATGGACACTCATGTGTATGTATATAGGTATATATGTGTGTGTGTATATATATAGATATATATACATATACCTATTGTTGTATGTTTTACTTGTATTGTTCTTTACAAATACCTACAATATTGGTTTAGGCGTACATTTTAATTTAAAATATCATTAAATATAATGTTTTTTACACTATACTTTTAAACCAAAGCTCATTTTTCGATTAATTTATTATGTTCTATAATTTACATTCGTAGGGTAGTCACTGTGTACAGGAGTCACAACCAGTTATGTATATATCATTTATGATGTGGAAAGTGCGTGTGTACATTTTTAGCTAAGTACTTCTTATCAATAAATTAATTATGTCTATTTTCAATGCGGACTTTTACTTATCCCATTCTGTTGTATAATATTGGCCAACTTTAGCGTAACTTTTTCAACAATCGGTAATCGGCTGAAGTGTTTCGTATTCGAGTGATGGTGCTCAGGTAACATTGAAACACACGATGACATTCTAACCAGTATCACAAACAACATGACCCCACAGTCGCAGAATGAGACGCGCCGCACTGGCCGAGTGCGGTTTAGCAAACGTCATACTCTATCGCGCAACACATAACTTCCCAATGATCGTGTACAGCAATAACACAAATCCAGATATATCGGCCGAATATTAAACCTAGAAGCTGTCGCACTAAAACCCCCCCCGGTGGCCTTCCTCCGCGCTATGTACAGGACTCCGGGATCTCCAACGGAGCGCAACCGGAATCCTGAGCGCGTGCCCCGCCGGGCTCTGCTCTAGTATACATATATACTATACTATTGTAAGCCACCACGAAGTACTTGCAGTTGACGTTGTCACTTCAAACGTAACTGATTTACTTTGACAAAAATCACGCTACAGCCGTGCTGATACTATAATGTGACAGCGAATGCTTAGAGTACTAGCCCTAGATATCGTAGAACGAACCGCCAACGCCATCTATTAAGCTACAAGAAAATAATTTAAAGTGTGGCACACAGCTTTTAGTCATAGAGATTTATTACAGATGGCTCTGTATGCCTATTGAACTACTGTCATAGGATATTCTTTGGTTCTATGCGGACCTTTAAGTCATTAGCGAAGCAACAGAGAGAAAGCTGTTAAGGGTTAATTATTTCGCAATTAAATTTAAATGTGTGAATATTGAGATCTAATAATCACTTTCACACGCGAATAAAAAATTGTGGTTTTTCAATATAGGTATTATGCATTATTGCATTATCGTGAGGTACCACATCATTGGATGACGATGACGTCAAATACCTTAGTTAATAAATCCCTCACGTTGTTAGTCCAATTACATTTTAGCAGTTCATACTACTCTGTAGATTTTGATGTTCTTCCAGACAGAGTCCCTTAATATATCTTCACCCACCTTACTTTTTTTACTTTACTTAGTTATCTTCGGGGTCGCTTTTATGAGAATCTGTCTGATGGTGTTATATGATCGCGGGCGCTCCTTAGGGAGGCATTTTATGCCTTTTAATTATTCTCTGTCTGCATTAACTTCATTATTAATATTACCTAGTCCATGTAAGGAACATTAATTTGCAATTGACGCAATGAACGCCACTCGGGTCCGTGTCTGCAACATGTCCAGATCTTTTGAAGTACTAATAAATTTTGCCAAATAATAGCCTCCTATATTATTAGCCAACCAACTTTCTTCCTTCACCGTCTGTTTGCTATGTTGGTATTCCATTACACAAATACAACAAAGAACGTAAAAGTGATATTTTATTTTTATTATCGTTGAAAATCCAGATCGCTGAAAGCACCCGGAAGGTTCACTTCGCCTTTCGTTCACAACAAATCTTCAAAATGTTTTGCTCTTCAATACCAAAATTTCATTAGCCCACACATTAATCCAATCATTAATATACAATCCTGGTGTTTTTATCTTCTTTCGTACCTTTCTTTTCTTTCTTACCTTCTTCCCATTTCCTAACCCACAACGCATCAGCGATAACTTTGGTCTTGTTGATGTCCACAGGCGACGGAGACCTCTTACCATCAGGTGGCTCGTCTGCTTGTTTGTCGGCTATTACCATACAAAAAAATGATTGATTTTTGGATGTCACTGAGGAGCTCCTAAATAAACCTAAGCTCATACAAAATTTGTCTATACGCTAAAGCGTATAAAATAATGATAAATCATGGACCTCAAATTGTTTGGTCGAATATCTCAATTACATAAGTTTCTCAAGTGGCTCCCTATTAGAATTCGCGCGAACCCTCGACTGTTCTCCCGTTAACCTCACCTTCCAGGTGTATCATGCAGGCCACACCTGCACAATCACCTTCAGTTTCCTTCACATAACTCCAGCTTTTATACCCAGTCCGTTTCTGTTCCGGATTAAGGTGTGGAACTCGCTACATTCCACTGTAAGAGATTTTAAAACATTTTCAGCATTTAAAAAACGCGTCACAGATTTCTACGCAGCCAATGCTTGCTGGCAATGATTTATTTAATTACAATATGTATAAAATAGATTTTATTTCATATTACGCTGCCTGCCACTGGACTGACCGCTTTTGAATGCTCATTTATTTTGCTTGAAAGGTTTTTCTTATATTATAAATAAATATTGTTAGTAATATTTGTTAAGTTACCTTAAATTTTCGTATTACAACTTTATTTTTTAAATAATTAAATGCTTAAATCAGTGAAAGAAATATAATTTGCCATTATGCCCTTATTACCTATAGATAAGAAAGTAACAATTTTTTAGACTTAGACCACGCACACGTATATATAGTATTCTATATTGTTGTATAATCTCCTACATCGATATTATTTATATCCAAATGTCACTGATACATTGCTGTAGCGGTTGCATGGCGCTCGGCTATTTCGAACGTGATTAAATTACATAAAATTATAATGATTAAAAAAATACTTTGTAATCCTTACAGCCCATAATTTGATTCACTTATTTGTCTTAATATTAAAAAGTATTTGTAATATCGATTATTCATTGTTCAATCCTGGTGAGCTTTGCAATGCACGATCTGGAAGTTGACGCCATTATCCTGGAGATTCTTGAGCAGACTCGTCTTGGCAAACGCGATGCCCGGCGTCATCACCCCGCCCCTGGAAACCATAATCCAATATGATCACAATGCAGCATTAGGTAAAATATTGTTCGATTTTAAACAAGATTAACCAAAAACTACATTACAGAAAAAATTAACAGTTTATTAATATTGAAAATACAGATAACTGATGGGTTTAACAATATAAAGGTAGCGTACCCACACTGTAAAAATATAAAAGCTAGCATCAGCAACGTGTTCGGCCCGTCGATGAATCAGTCACGAAGAATCAAAATTTTTGAAGTGAAACTTGTTGAATACCATTGTAATTTCAAACTGGATAAAACGAAGACGACGGTAAATAGAAAAAAAAACGCAATCTATAGGATTTATCAAGCGACAGAATGAGATAGAAAACATTATTTTTAATGTGTTACAGTACTCGATCTCCTCTTTGTGCGATGCTTCGTAACGTGTGCTCGTGTGCGCCTGTATATTGCCGAGTTAAATTGAGAGAGAAGGCATCGTACAGTGAGTATAGTATCTATCCTGCACTGTTTATTACCCGCTCTAGCCCGAGCGTTGTACGTGTGTATGTTTGTAAGCGTGTTAGTACGTGTGTGTGCGCCTGGGTAGTTTACTATTCACATTTATTATTTTAATAAACAACATGTGTGCAGTTCACACACACGAGAAATTATACTTCTAGGAAACTACATTTCAAGACAATGAGATAAATACAGAGTACTAATAGTAGAATAATTATTTATTAATACTGTTAATTAAACAATGTAAAATGTAATGTAACATATTTTTAAATTGGTAACATTATATCTATATCAATACATATATGAAAGTTGCTCATTTAAATATATAAGACATCAAGGCCAGATCCCAGTAACTGAACCATAAGACCTCAGCGTCTAATTATTGAATTGTTAGTGTGAATTGTTAGTATGAATTCTATCTCCACAGTGGTCAGTTAATACTAACACCACATAGATTATATCTCGGTGTGAAGTCAGGGCGAATACAGTGGCCTGTGTCGTTACATTATTTTTCACTTCGATCTACCGTCAAGGAATATGTTTCTATTTTATAATTACGGTGTTACCCGGGAGGCATGTCTCGCTGCTCCTCCAGGATCGCGACGGCCGAGTACAGCACACCCACGACGGTCATCCCATACGCCGGGTTAACGCCGGACACCTTGGGAACAAACAGAATACTTGCATATTGCACTCGATGTACTGTGAATACTGTCACAACACAATAACAATTAAATATTTAGAGTAAAGTTGTATAACAATCACAATGCCATTAGTTCATAGTATTAGTATGTAATTGTTGTATGTTTTACACAAGTTGTCTAATTAACACGTCCAATAATCATAATCAAATATGTTTATAAACAGTTTTAGACAGTTTTCGAATTACATTTTTCCAAAATGATCGTCATAGTCTAAGTTTAAAGGATGTGCCTGTCATCAAACTATACAATAACGATATTTCGACACAATCATATGGATCATCGTCTCGCCTTGAAAATACACAAAAATCGTGAGTACCCGTTATAGTTGAAATATAACACAATGATATTCGCGATAATTTAACTTAAAAATCAAATGTTGCTAGTATTTAAATATTTTTTATACACAAAAAATTTAATAACTTCAAATAATTTAATTAATATTACTTAAATAAGACAAATTACTATACATAATTATTTAACCATTAATTATAACAAAATAAAATTTGATGTTGCTACATAATTCGAATCACAACATACAGATGTTATCCTGACGGAGAGTATTTGAACGTATCTTAATATCAGTATAATACCGATAATTTAAACAACCTACAGAAACAAATTGTTTTGGACAATTGGTAAGATAACTACTTGTTTGTGACTTTTAGTATTGTCAGATGGCTTACCTTTGCAATGACAGACTTCCTAGGAGGTAACGTACCAATGTGGGCTGCGTCGCTCTCATCCCAACCCTTGCCGTATAAATCACATTCAAAGCCCACGTTCTTAATAACACTTTCGGCGGGTGCTTCGGCGATAATTCCAAATGAAAAGATTTTCGACTTTTCCAATAGTATCTTCCTAGTGATTTTAAATTGGCTCATAACAAAGAAGACGATGAACGCAATTGCGACTGCCAGCGTGTTAAAGAACGAGCCGAACTTCACGTAATTTTTAAACTGGACCGGTCGCGTGCCGTCCTTGTCGTAGAAGTAACGCTGCGTGCGATACACCGCTTGGGCATCGTTGCTCGGGAACGGCAAGCACCAGCCGGCGTGCCGTTTGTGAATAAATAGTCTGGAAATCGAGACAACCATCGACATTACGACCCACGGCCGTTCCGACTGAACTGGGGACTCTCACAGTGACTTGTGTAAATTGGCAAATTTTACAAACCTTTCAAGTCGTAATGGAGCACTTTTAATATGCAGGGTTGGTTCTTTGTTAATAGCCGACAAAAGAGCAGACGAGCCACCTGATAGTAAGTGGTCACCGCCGCCCATGGACATCAGCATGACCAAAGGTATTGCTGATCCGTTGTTGGCCAGGATACGAAGACGCTAAGAAAGGCCATATTTTGCTTCAAAGAGAAGTGCGATGACTAATTTCCAATCCGTCCGCAATATATTATAGGTGCTCCCAGGTTTTAAGCACGCGACGTTTAAAACACTAGGCTCTCACTGCATGCTTGGTCTGGCCTGTAGGTCGACACATCATGAACTGCATGTTTACTAGTGTACAAAAGGATTGATTTCACGAGTAGTTCGTTTGGGACAGGATCTTTACACGGCATCGCTTACAGTGGGTGTTCCAATTAATGTTAGGTGGAACATAGGTTCCCTGTATGTGTTTATAGCGATGAGTGTTCCGAGGCATTCACCACTATTTAAATCCAAATAGCAGATAAACGAATCGAACGGTAACCAGTCAAGGGTTACCCGTAACAGAGAAGTAAACAGGTAACACGTTCTATCCACATCGAATAGATTCATAACTTGTCCACGGATCATACACTACTCCATCTGCTCATACAAATTAATAAGAATCTGGACAATACCGACAACAATATACCAAACGCACCTGGACTTCAATTGCGGAATTAACTTAGGCAGTGGCGTTGGATATATCTTCTTAATTATTGCAGGTATCTCGTGGAAATGAGCTAAGCTGCAAAGACAACACATATTTATTGTTAATTTAAGAGCACTGATATTTTTCTTACACCGAGGGTCTTCTTACGAAGAAAACGTCATGTTCAGCATGAAGCTGCTAATAAGATCACAAGCACAAGTTTACAGAGCTCCTATCCAGCCATAAGATTATTTGTGTAAAAAGAGCGTATACATAAGATACTGGCTATTTATAATAAATTCAGAAAATATGAGTATTTGTATTTGTAGGTGAAAAATACGAATTTTTTAAATCTTAAATTAATATTTACATTTTCTTTGAGCCGAACTGAAATATCATGTTCATTAAAGATGGATTTGGGTTGCAAGTATTTTCATGCGATGACTGTTTTATGATCTCAATATAGTCAAAATAGGAAAAACAATAGATAACTTTTATGAATATTGTGTATTATAAAATTCTTCCACTATTGGTATTATAAAATTAAGCGTGGTCGACTAATTTTGAGAAATGACGGAAAAGTGGTTGACCTTTGACCACTGTTACTTAAAAAATCCTGCTAACAAAGAAAAAATGATTACTGAATTGGAAACTTATGATTCCTTTTTATACACTTATATAAATAATAAATCAGCTCAAAAAATATATTAAATCTCATAGCCGTATGACACGCCAGTATCCTTCATGTGTAGCCCGTAGAACAGGGGTCAGAGAGGTTTGAATATTTTATTGGTACATTAGTTTCAGCTTTGATTAATAATTATTGCTATTTTTGTAATACAATACGTTTGCCATATCTCTGAGAAAACAATTATTTTATATCAAAAAGTCTACAAGTCCAATACAATACCAACCTATCAACCAATGAATGCCAAGTCCCATAGTTAATACTCTGTGTGTACACCTCCGCATTCATGTAAAATTCCACCGAGTTCAGAACACCTGGAAACAAAACAAGCTCAGATACACGTGCATTCCAGGTCAAATGATACAAAAGTACCTTAGATCACGAAGTTGACATTCGATTTTGAGAAAAATCTGACATTTCCTAAAATATCGCACAATATATTTTGTTCCTATCATTGGTTGGGTAATACAAATGTGCAATCACCTACAGTAGATCAGTTGACGATATAGCCCTACAAGGGTATTTTTTTATGTTAACAGCGCGTAAATTAGCAGACGGCAACCAAACAGTAATGGAAGCCACTTCTAACTAGGACGGTTCAACACATCCCTTATTTAATACCAATATAAATCGATGAATGTATG
Source organism: Agathymus mariae mariae (assembly GCA_018251895.1). NCBI lineage: Eukaryota > Metazoa > Arthropoda > Insecta > Lepidoptera > Hesperiidae > Agathymus > Agathymus mariae. The sequence continues at coordinate 3,634 of DWPT01001852.1, read as the reverse complement.
CCACATATGTGTTACAACCCACCACCAAAGTTCTGCTGGAGGAAAATAACGCCCAGGTCGGCGGGGATGCTCTCGAAGGCACACGCGCTGACGACGTACACGCCTGCGTCACGCGCTGCCTGCTCGTACTTCAGATGAATCCCCCCGATAAACTACAAATGGAATTACGACACTTATGTTCTCAAATAATACGACATATTCCAGCAGTAACGAGTGGTCTTAAATATGGTTGTCATTCCAAAATTTAAAAAAATATTAACACTAAGCTGGCATTTAAACAAAAAAAATCAAACATTTCATTCACTAACTCCTGTTGTAAGTACCAAATAAAAATAAATTAAAGAATCGATAGTCCGATTATGTCCGGACAAATCTGGATCCTATTCATGACCGAGATGCCATTACCAAATCCAAATATCACGCAACCGTCGCACTCTCCTTGAACTATTACTACTTGTCTTAGACACACGTTGTAGCTTGGTTACCAGTACTTGTTGTTTGGTCATCTTCTGCAATGTCGCCAATCTGGTTCTCGGATGGACATGTAGGACGTCTCCGGATTTCTAGCCATTCACTTCTACCCTATATATTTTTTTTATCTAGCTATCATATAACTTAACCACCATAGCATTACATCTAGGTTCATACGATTCGAGGGTCCGAATGCATGGTACCAATATAATAACGATTGAGAATCACGAGCAGGTACGTATCATTATTACTGTTCCTTTTCATCATTAACACACAAAATTTAATGACAACGAAGATTTTTACTGTTCATAGGTAACTATACAATTTTAGATTTACTTAGCATTTACATTTAAATTAAATGTCATGACGTGTTACAGGTTGCCATACTAGAATTCTCTGAATCATGAGAACTAGTCTTTTCATTTTTGTACGAATTCGGATAAATAATAAAACTTTTTCCAGTCGATGTCCCGATGAGAAATCCTTGGGAATTAGGAGCATAAGCATTCCCACCTGTAGTGGCTTCATTTAGTACTCATAGTGGAAACAAAGAGGACGCATCAGTCAACGGATGATTCAGAGCAGTCAGCAAATGGGAGTTCTAGAGATAGGTACATTATGATACGTGAATTGCCCATTGGAACTTTTAAGCGATGCATTAAAATACAGTTTATAGGCAAAGCATATTATAGTATAGACGAATATAATAATGACAAGGACGCCTGGAAATAATAGTGTCGAAACCGGTTCCGCACAGCTTTAAACTTTGTAATTACCATGTGTTGTTTAAACGATGTCCGCAGGAGATTTTTTTGCCGTTTATTCTCCTCGATGTTAAATTACCGTTTCAGAACGGTAGTAGAAGCAACAAATGACGTGCATAAATGTATTTACAGAATAACTACATGATTAAATGATTTTGAATTTGAATATGTGCATTAATACTCACATTAGGTTCCCCACTGACGTCGACGTAATGCGTCCGGCTGTGTATTGCAGCCCTGACAACCGCCTCCCCGTATAGGTTGTAGGGTCCGCAGCAGTTCACCAACACCTTAGCCTGCTCGCACATGTCACGCAAAGACTGGTCATTCTCTACATCTGCTATGAACACCTTTGTCGATGACAAGTCGTTACCTGCCGAGATACTAGGTTTCAACGCGTACTGGCAATACATTTTTCTTCTCCCCGTTTTAGAAACGGAAACGCTTTGAAACGTTCAAAAACGTACTTATATAAATAGTTTAAGAAATAAATGATTTTTGTTTTTTTTACTTTATTTTCATAACGGAAGGTCGGAAACGGAAAGAAGCCTATATATTAAATATTGTTTATTGATAATATATGATTTATGAAATGTTATTTCTTCTCAATACCTTGGGACGTACTTCATTATCAGTTATAAACAGTAAAGTAGTGAAATATAGGCATCGTATTCAACCAACCGGATCAAGACAGAATGCATACTTTTTTGACGCTCGTGCACTTGGCTTGAGTTACATTATAGTTTTATGTTAGAAACAACTGGTAAATACTTTGGTAACTAAGTACTCAGTACATCAACTAAAGATTGAAGTTAGTCCTTCATGAGTCACTGTGACAGACTAAAGTACTAGAACGTTTGAACTATATTTTATGTTACTGGCGGGAAACTTACTGGTTTTATTAGAGATGTCATTCAAGACGTGCAGGAGTTTCTCCCGGCTTCGTCCAGCCACCGCCCAGGTCAACCCTCGCTCGACGGCAATACGGGCCAGCTGCTCCGCGGCGTGCTGCCCCGTGAACCCTGATGCGCCGAACACCACGACGTCCAGCCGAGACATCTGCTTGTACACAATCGTTTGCAAAATACGAGACCACCTCGACCGAACGAAATGACACACTCTGATCTTTGTTTAATAATATTTACCGGCTAACTGCGGAAGTTATAGTAAAAATAATTAAGTTATAATAATATCGGAAGAATAAGCAGTGACGTTAACGATTAAAAACCATACCGTGCGTAACATTTCCACATATATACGTAGGTGTCTACACAATTATTGAGTCGTATTACATATACAAAGTCAAATGAATGATTTGCACAAAACATAAAATTATTCATAGTTTGCAATGCGAGAATACGACCGTCTTGCGCTTAATACGACAGCAAGTTTTATCCTATAATACAATGCTGACTAACCTTTCCACTACTGATTATATCTTTGACCAAAACGAAAATATTCCGAACGAGTGAGACCACAACAAAACAACAACTACACACTCTTGTGACTCGTTCCTAACTAAACACCTACCACTATCGATATACCAACGCCCTATGACTCAACCTATTTTAAAAGTTCACTATTTCTAAGCCTATACCAGGACTCATGTGATACCTCATTTAGGCGCATTATGTTTTTTTACGAATGAGCTATCGCTGTTTCGCTTTCAACTTAAAGAACAAATGAAATAGACATGAGATAATCATGTTGCTATGACGCTAACATTGGACGCACGCTGGATTAACCTTAAGTTTTTGTTTACTAACGAAGAGAAATTAGTAATGAATACGACCAATACATAATTTAAAATGTTGGTGAACTATATGGAGCAGTAAGTATTTTATTACTCATAAATAAATAAAACTGTTCTATGTGTTAGAAAAGGGGCCTTATTATCCGAAAGTACCCTAACCGGATCCGATATCGCCGAGTCTGTACGTCCGAACCACCGCGTCGTGGGAACGTTAAATCTGCGCATCAGCATTTCCATACGTGGGAACATGATTCAGAGTTCTAACATTGTCTCTAGATCACTACCTTATAGTTAGCTTATAATAATCAAAATTGTAACATTCAGTTTGAATTAAATAATTTTAAGACACCTCGGTCTTTTTGTTCCTCGCTGCAGCCGCACGTATATAATTGGCGCAGTTGTAATGTTCGGGGGTCAGAAGAGGCCTTAAAATGACAACTTGAAGCGTGACTAATTACTAATATTGCGATGTTTATTAAAAGTAAGTCGAAGAAGAACTGTCTGTATCGACCAGTGGCAGACCTTATATATTAAAGTAATGCTTAACAATAATTACATTAGTTGAGTTGGGATAGGCTAAGCCAACATCATTAGATAACAATACGATACTCAAATGGAGTTTACTCTGAATAACTAATTATTAACT
>DWPT01001851.1:0-17508 GCA_018251895.1 Agathymus mariae mariae | reverse complement strand
GCAGTACGTAGGGGAGAATGGGGTAATGGGAGTCACTTAAGAAATAATGTGCAGCCGGAACACGACGAGTCGTTTGGCGGCTGACTCAAGCCGGAGGGTGGTAGTTAGCCAGGCAGGCTTCACGGAAAAATAATAGTACCAATGATAACATTAACAACTTAATAATAATACTGATAATATAATCATTACGCGAAGCCCTACCAACAAGCAGGCTGGCCGCTGTTGACTCTTACGACACCCTGTTCTGCCAGCATGGGATTGGGGGCAGTGTTCCAGGCCGCCCCAATACGGCGCGTATTAAGAGAATATCTTAATTTTGAATTTGAATTGAATTCTTCGTTATGTGGCAGAAAACTTCAGACGAAATAACTGCCATTACCATTTGCATCAGCTGTTATAACCTCAACTGTAACGCATTTATTTAGTCGTTATTAGACTTATTGCATTTCTAATTCATTATGCTAGCCACGTCCAAACGCCAGTTTGAATTAAGATAACACACATATCCTTTCGGCGTCACCTTATCTGTTGGCAGGTCGCCACTAATATAAACCACGTATTGAACTTCGATGACAGAAATGATTTTACTGTATATTCAATTACATTTTAAACATTAATATATGTTAAGGGCAGAAATCTTCACGGTTTGTTTACCATACGAGTAATATGGTTAATTATACAGCTTGTAAACTTGTAATTATATACTTTAAAACTAATTATAATTTTTTCTTCTACTGTCTACTTCTTGTTCTTAATAACAAATATATATCACCAGCATTCGTCATAGAGGCCGATGTTGTAGCCATGAAATATACTCTTTACAGAATTTGTCAGAAAAACTTGGTGACGATAAAGGACTTTCTGAACATCTCAAGCTACCTATACAGAGAATCAACGACTATCAACTTCTGCTAAAGGTGAGTGGTATAGATTTAATTAAATAGTATATAATAAATAATAAATGGAGTATATAATAAATAGATTTTCTAAATTTAATGTTGTTTAGTTTAATCAATGGTACCTGCTCTACATCAGAGTCAAAATTCAGGACATGTAAATCGTAAAAATGTACGCTCCATAACAAATGGCCGAATACCGAATTTAACTGCTAACTGAATAACGGATTTTTATTTGTTATCAAGACACGAGTATTTTATGACATCCAACGAACTATTCTCTTCTCTAGGCCGGTTACCACATATAGAACAATGGTTATAATATTTAAAACCGAGCCTCGGTTAGACCTATAAATAACACAAATATTTTCCAAAACAGGAACTAGTGAAGTACTCCAAACGTCTCGGAGACGACATAACAGATCTCCAAAAAGCCCTAGAATTATTTTTAGGCGTCCCAAGTCGCGCTACTGACAATAAGTTTATCGCCAGCATCGAAGGTTTCCGAGGGAACATCTACAAACTCGGTCGCCTGCTTACTCACGACTGGTTTACCGTTGATTACGAGGATTTAACCAAAGAGAGATACGTATTTCTTTTCAAAGCTAGGATATTAATCTGCAAAGTCAAAAGGATTTCTGAGGACCGCTCTGTCTTCGTTCTCAAGAATATCATAAAGGTAAAATATTATTTATTTGAAGTACATGTTACAATAATATTAGATATATTATTTTATTTCCCTTTCGTGAAATAATTCACGTGAAAAAATTTCAGCATGGTTGTTTCGAATTCATATTCATGATTTAATATTCTGTTTCCCAAAATAATTTTACTTTTTCAGCTGCCTGACAACGAGGTTATAGATCATCCAAATACTGCAAAATTTGAGCTTCGGCATAAATTATCTCAATCATCAATCACCTTTACTGCTCATCGAGACCACGTAAAAACAAACTGGCTTAAAGAAATCGGACAGTACGGTAACGACGTTGGTAAGCATTTTTGTATATAATTTATATATTAAGTATTTAGAGTCATGTGATCTTGAATATCTGAAATACAAATTTTTTCCCAGTTGCTTTAGCTGAACACGCAGCTGACGATTTACAAGTACTACCACAAGATCAACCAGATTACAAATCACCAGAACCGGAAGAAAAAAAGAAAAAACGCGAACATATACAGGACACACAGTTGGAAACAATTCAGGAAGTGAAAGAAAAACGATCGCGAGTAGAAGCCACAGAAGCGATTGAATTACTTACAGAAGAAGAGTCTCTTCAAGTAGTCCAGTCCAAAAGAAAAGCCTCTCTAGAGACCAGTGAAATTGCTAAAAAAATCTCCAAACAGGAAGTAACAGAGACCTCTTCTGTCAGTGTACAACAAGAAGTACTGAACTCAACAATCAGTACTGCTATAAAAAGTGAAATCGATAAAGATTTAGAATCTAAATCATCTGTAGTCCAAGTTGATAGTACTAATGAAAATTATGAAAACTTACAAAAAGTCCAGGACACTGTAAATAAAAGCAATATATCTTCGGAAACGATTGCGTCTGTAGAACAATCAATAAAAGAAACATCTATTCAATCTCAAAGTGCTCAAAGCGAATTCATTGAGCAATCTTCTCAAGAATCAACTCAGGTTGTTCTAGGAACCTCTGTTACAGAAAGTATTACTACTGCAGCAGAAACTAAATCTGCAGAACTAAGGGTAGAAGAGGAAAGCCATTCAGTTATTCAAGCAACTTCTACCAAAATATCGGTTGAAGAATCATCATCTATAATACAAACAACAGATCAAGGCTCCATTGAACAAAGTCAAGGCAAAGTTATCAAAGAGTTAAGCGAGTCAGCTCAGAAGGTACAAGAATCGATATCTTATAGCACTCAAACATCTCAAGTATCTTCCATTGAACAATCGACTAGTATAAAAGATACTTCAACTGCTACAAGTGTTGAACAGGGAGTACAAGAAGAATCATCGGTGCAAAAACTAACATCGCAACTAGAAACATCATCAGTATCTGAAAACGTTACGTCTGTGAGCACAGCCGAAACAGTTAGCGCACAAACTGTGATTTCTAAAGAGGAACAAAAAGTTGTTAGCAACGTTACAACTCAACCTACGCAAACACCGGCTAATAAAGAAGCTTTTAACGGTGAAACTGAAACAACTAAAGTATCTGAGGAAACTAAAAATTATCAAACTGTAACAACCGGAGAATTAAACGAAACAGTTTCTCAAGATAGCCAAACTGTAACCACCGGAGAAAGCGTTGACGAAGAGATGTCGAGGTACAGCCGCAGTACGCGGGTTTCTGGAGGTAAATACGATACTTAAGTAAAAAAAAATATTTTTATGTTATCTTATAGACGTGTTATTTTGTGGCACTAAATTAATAATGCTATTTTTCAGAATACTCCACTAATAGTCGAAAGTTATCTAGTGGTGGAAGATACGAATCTTCTTCTTATGACAGCACTGGTGCATCATCTTACTCTCGTCGTGAAAGTGGATCGCGCCTAGAAAGCGCTAGATATGAAGCAAGCGGATCTATTGAAGGAGGTGCTGCTTCCCGATATGAATCTAAGTATTCCTCTAATTCAATTATTGAAGGTGGATCTAAATATGGCATTGAATCAAGCTATGAAAGCAAAGAAAGATCAAAGTATGGTGTTGAATCATCTTATGATGGTACTAGTAAGCTCGATAGTATCGCGTCTAAATATGGTCTCAATAACAATTCTGAGAACAAAATCGAAGGACGGTCAACCAAGTTTAGTATCGAATCCAGTTACGATGGGACTGATACCACCAGCAAAATTGATAGCATCGCTTCCAAATATCGTCGCGACTCCAAAAATGGCCGGTCTACTAGACTCAGCATTGACGCGAACTACGATGGTAGTAACATTGAAAGCGTTAGTAAGGTAGAATCGAGCTACGAACGTTCTAAGAATGGAGAATCTATTCTGGACAGCAAATATTCAAAAATATTGAATGGCTCTATTTCTGAGGAGAAGAAGACATCATATAACAGGTCAGACTCAGCGGATGGAAGACCTGCATTTGCGAAGACTCTTGAAGGGCAAAACATCGAGCGTAAGTACAAACACAGTTCTCAGATGTAGAGTAGCAAATACATCGTAATAAAAGTAGATAGAATTAGTGCTTGTACATATGCTTTTAGGAAACTAACTTACACAACACATTTGTTTAACAAAGCTTCGTTTATCCTTCTGTTTGAGGATTCGTACGGATTCATGGCAAAACATTTCAAGGCCATCATCAAAAGTTGAGAGTATCACTAGCCAGAAAACTACAAAACGTTTATAAAACACGTCAACATTGTTTTTATATTACATAGGCTTTCTTCATCTAATAAAACGATGCCTGATTCAGTTCCGTACGGATCCTCCGCTAAAGGTGCTTTGAATCCCCAGCCGGCGAGAATGCGTTCTTCGAATGTCAGCTGCTCGAAAGCGCTGAGAACATCAAGGTGACCTGGCTTAAGGACAACAAGCCACTGAACGATCGACTCATGGATCGAGTGAACATCATCATGGATAAGGGGATCCATAGGCTGGAAGTACTGCACTGCAGAGAGGATGATTCAGGAACTTACACGGCTCGAGCAGAAAACGTCAAAGGAAACGCCTACTGCACCGCCCAATTAGTCGTTCATGAGCGTAAGTCAATTTGTACTATTAGCTCAAGAGGTTGGGCAAATTGGTCATTACGTCAAATAATGACATTGATATAAGGGATTGAACAAATTAATCTTTGTTAATTAATCAAACTTGGCCTGGCACACTGTGGAATACAGGCTCAGGTCAATGATACTAGTATGATTTTTATGCTAACTTCAATTTGCCCAATTCCGTGTCACATTCTAAATATTTCTTTTTCCAGATGAATATCTTTTTGTATTTTAATTTTATATTTATTCTATTAGTTATGAACCTGCATGGTCATTGCAACATTATCATCGATTAAGGCATCGTATAGCAGATAACCGTAGCTCTTTGATTACTGTCCAATGTATAATTTTCCTGTCTTTTGCTACTTAAACACGTATCGTAGTTTCGAAAATCGCATGTCTTGGTAGTTTTACTATATTTACTGGTTCGTTGTGGAAGAAACATTGTTCTGTTGCCATTCTATGATTTTAATATTTTGTAAGGAATCTAAGTTTACTCCACAAAAAAAAAATTGGTATAAATACATTTTTGACACAAAATTCTCTAATGTAAATTGCAGTATTTTGAGGGTATTGGCCAAATATATTTCTTAATTAAACTCAGTCAGTTTTTCTATTCCACTAGAATAAAGTAAAAAAAAATAAATCGAATTATAATAAATATACAAACATCTTGTTCAAATGACAAAACCGTTTTTGCCTTCTCTAATGTTATCTTAAAACTTTATAGTGACTCCTGAGGAAAGGAAACAGAGAAACGCATTGAACGCACCATATTTCCTAGTAGCTCTGAAAGACACGGAAATATTGCTCAACACCTACCTCCGCTTCATGGTCAGGGTCAAAGGTGACCCAAATCCTGAAGTCAAATTGTAAGTAAATGAACAATGAACGATAACAATTATTTAATCGGTTGAAACATAAAAACGTATTGTCATTAAAGTTTAAATTTACGATGTCTTTAGGTTCTAAATTATAACTTGGGCCTAATTGTTGTTATCTAAAATTTACTCACGTTTCTTCAACATTTATATTTACAATCTATCTTATTAGCTTGAATTCAAAATAAATTAAACATAAAATGTTGATTCTAGTTACCGTGACGGTAAGGAGATCGTAACGACGTCCGAGAGCGACCGCGTGTCCATCGTGCGCACCCGCGCCGACCGCGGCTGCTACGAGCTCGTCATCGCGGACGTGAGCGCCGCCGACGCCGGCCACTACTCCTGCACCGCCGTCAACATCTACGGAGAGGTCACCACGAAGGCTACTGTCACTGTCGTCGGTGAGTCGATCACTTCGGTCGGTTCAGCTAGCTGTCATTTAACTGTGACTGCTACGAGCCTGATATACTCGATTATATTTATTACCAAAAAAATTCAAAAAACCTAACATATCGTGATATAACAAAAGATGAAAACAATCTTTTATACAATTTATTAAAAGGATTCATCCAATTTATATAATTCGTTAAATATTTTGATAACATTTTAACGTTACAATTCTGTTTTGGCAAATTACACTTTCGTTATATGACGGATTACATCACTGCTCGTAATTAGCGTCAATTATAGTTTGTTTTGTATATATTCTCTGGTTCTATTGGCTTGTCCGAAGTAAATAGCTGTCAAAGATGTCATTACAATATCAAAAATCTATTTCAGTGTCTGAATATTTACAATGATTTTTACAAACTTTTAATTTCCCTTAATAATTGTGCTATTGGTATAGAGTATCACTCTTAGAAACCTTTAAAAATGTATTGTTATCAGTCTTAACATTTAAAATCTTTTTCAACCATACAATGGGTAACTAATTCATATAATAATATAGAGATCCCAAGATTCAAATCTAAAACCAACCAGTGTAAATGTGAATCCACAACATGAAATAATATTTTTAAGAAGTGATCTTTTTAATGAACAATATTGAGTTAAGCACTGCATCCACAGAAAATCCTTGACTATATCAGAGCCCTTGTATGTGATATGATGTCAGAGTTGATAGATTATTCTGGTTTCCGAAGCTACAAATCATTCAACATTTTTTTCCATTTTAAACGAACCTTCATAAATCTCTACAAAGACCGACTTACGATGATAATCTATTTCAGATAATTATTTATTTACTTACGATGATACATATCTTATAACCTATGAATTATAAGTCTATCGAATAATTACAAACGACAGTTTTTAAAATAGGAATTTGATGTCCCTCTTTTCATTATATGTAATAGGAATCTTCGGAATCAGCAAGTTCAATGTGATTTTAGCAAAGAATATTTATAGCTGACGCTCGTCATAAACAAACATTGGACAACATCCAGACGTTGGTAACATTTTTCCTCAGAGTAATTGTTGTAATGGCTACCTACAGTTGTCTGCGTCGTGACCTACATGCATGGTGCCGCAGTTAATTGGCACTTCTAAAATAAACGGTTCGAATTGTGTTGGTCCTTTTATTCGCGACAATATAGTGTTCACTGTTTTCTGCTGCGATTGGAGAGGAACTTCGTTGATATGGCCACAGGTATGGTACAACTTCAGTTGAAGTGACCTACAATTTATATTTTCAAACATTTTTTGTCTGTGAAATTGTTGATTGTTAGCCGATGGTTTTTTTGCACACAACAAAAACAAATGTTAAATGTTAAAAATATTCGTACAATTTACTTACAATACTTTAATTATATGACTTGAAGTTATATATCAAAAGACTCAATATTTTTCTGAAGTGTTCAACATTTCAAAATATTTTTCTAGTGGATAAATAATTATAAAGTAGTAAGTTGTGCCAAATTTACTCGTCTGCAAAATTGTTCTTATAACTAGAATTGGTATACGTAAAACTACGCTTTACATTTGATGACTTGTTTATGTTCATATTCTAGATGACAAGAATATCTTCTTCGAGCTGCCTCCGGGCGGTGAGGGATTACTGACCAAGGGCGAGAAACCGACGTTCACGTGGAAACGCGACGGACAGCCCTTTGACCCCGAAGAGAGGTTCAAGGTAGCATTAAGATTAAAATTAGTTTCTGTTCAATCTGTTTCCCTCACTCCGATGTCCACATTTGAACTATCAGTTTACACATTTTACGATTATTACCAAACATCATTGCACCCTACCCTAACATCAGTTCACCCTACATCATTGCTGAACAAAGTGACTTTTTCGTTTCGACAAAACCTTTTTTGTTTGCCAATCGATACGTTGAGTTATGCGTGAACGGGGAGCGGCAGCGAACGATAATCTGACTCGCATACCGCGCTGTCTACGCAACAAATTAATGGGAGGCCTTTTGGCAGTTCATTGGCACCTCATAGAATGCTGGTTATGTGTCGATCGCTCGATCGATGTTAAAGACTTCGTACGCGTACGTCACTATAGTATAAATATTAGTTTATTTTTTTAATTTTATTACCATTTCAAAAGACACTATCATGGAAAAGGAGAAATATCCCTTACTTAAACTACATACAAGACATACAAAACATTTACAAGCCTGAGGAGATCTATTTTTGGTAGTTGTTAAAAGTACCGAGAGTCGATTTACATTGGGATTTCTTTTCCTAAACATAACGGTTGCGTGCGACAGGTATTGCTCGGTGACGACGAAGACTCGTTAGCGCTGGTTTTCCAGCACGTGAAGCCTGAGGACGCCGGCCTCTACACCTGCGTGGCCAAGACCAGCACTGGGAATATTTCCTGCTCCGCTGAACTAACTGTACAAGGTAGATATATATCATATCCCTATTTCATAATAAATCTTCAATCTCATATGATAACCGTATTATTCTACTTTATATCTATGGTTAGTTGTATTAAGTACTTTAAACATAATCCTTATTCAGTTGATCAGTCATTTTGTGAATCGCACCGGTCTAAGAGATACGTAGATTGTAGGATTATATTAGTCCGCGGTATAATTTGCAAAGTGTGGAGTACATTTCTTTTCAGGGGCTGTTCACGAGCTCCACCGTGAGCCCGAGAAGCCGAGTCTAGTGATCGAACATCGTGAGGCCATCGTGGCGGCGGGTGGCTCTGCCATGCTGGAGCTCACCTGCAAGGGGTACCCGCGTCCTGCCGTCGTGTTCGAACACGCGGGGGAGGTGGTGCAAGCCGATGCCAGGCATAAGTAAGTGAACATCATGTTATTTAATTTTATGAACACAATTTGTCTGCTTGTTACGGATATTCTTTCGTTTCATATACATAAGTTTACAACACTACTTAGAGGCTCAAAAGTGTCTAACAGGGTAAGCAGAAATTTCCGACCATCTATATTCTATTATCGTCCTGGAGTTGTATGGACATGCAATATCTTGGTTACATTCGTAACCTTGTTTCGGTAACTTATTATTTAATCTAATAAAGGAACGACTATGTAACCTTTGCATCTACAAATTAGAGCGATATAAAAAATACCTGCATGTACCTGGGAACATTACACTTGTACCCGATTGCTAAATTTTTCAATAGTCTTGAGAAGTAGCTAAAACATGACCACGCTTCGTGTCAAGCTATGTCACATCTAGCGTTCCAACTCTACTAAAATAGTTCCTATATCATGAGGAACAAAATACGTTTATCCCGCACCGTACTTCCAAGCTACAACACCCTGCTGAAGATCTTCACTAGTAATTACAACATCATCTCTTGCAGGTTCCTGTACGAAGACGAAGAGACCATGTCGCTGGTGATTAAGAACGTGAGCTCGTCGGACGCGGGCGAGTATAAGGTTACAGCCTCCAATGAGCTGGGCGAGGAGACCGCCACTATGCATCTTATTGTCAAAGCGGCTCCCAAAATTAAGAAGAAGATCGAGAACCAGTCTTGCATGGTAAGCGTTCTATAAATAAACACTTATATTCATACACCCGTGGAATATAAGTGGTAACTAGTACTAGCTAATGTGTTAAAGAAGAATAGGTAGAATAGATAAAAATGTTAATATACTGACCGCAATTTCTCAATCAATACAGTATTGCTAGATAGTATCCAAAATATAACTGTTAAAAACAAAGATACGGCAGCATTGAGTTGCAATATATGAAAAAAGTACAATGAAGACTTACAAACAACTAAGCTCACACAAATTGTTGTCCCGGCCAAGCATCGAGCCCAGTGCCCTTTGCTCAGTATACTCAGCGTTTGTTAAACATCCATAAATGTATATCCTGTATGTGAAAAACCCTTGTAAAATGTATAATATTTTGAATTAGGATTTAAATGTAACAGCGTAATTATTTATGTTATTTTTGTTGTATTCGAAAGGTCACCTAATGTTTAGTCACGTCAGTCTATACTTATATGTGTGACTATATGTAACCATAAATTATGAAACCACAGATCTGTTTATTAACCTGTTTGGGTCGTTACCCAGGCCGGTGACACCCACACTGTAACGATCGAGGTCGAAGGTGCGCCCGCGCCCGACGTCACCTTCTACAAGGATGGCGTGGAGATCAAGTCCTCGGAGCGTATCACCATCGTGAAGCAATCTAACGAGGTGTACCAGATCACTATCAAGGATGCCAAGCTCACCGACACCGGCTCCTATTCTGTGGTTGCCAAGTGAGTCTTGTTCGGGTCATACTTCATCTTGTTCTGTTTGTACCTACTGCGTCTTTTGAGAATCTTGATGCAATAAAATAAATATATACAAAACAGTGGGAACAACAAAATTATTTAAATGTGCCGCATCTAAATTATGAAATAAATAATTCATGATCAAAATCATTCAATAATGCAGGTAGTATAATATTATTCACGGAACTTTTTACTCCTCATACCGTTTTGAAAAGTTGATCTAATATTGAGGAGAATATATAACGAAATAATCTCTTCAACACAATTTTTAAAACAACATAATTATGATAATTACGAAACATTTTGTTAACCCGAGCGGCAATATATTTAACTATTATTTATATTCCTAGAAATGAAGTGAACCAGTGCTCAGATTTCTGGCAATGGCACGTGTCTTCGGCACCAAAGATCACCAAGAAGTTGGGCGGGAACAAGGAGTGCCGCGAGATGGAGACCGTCACATTCGAGATCCAGACGGAAAGCGAGCCCGCGCCTAGCGTCACATGGTGAGCGCTGTCCTTGTGCTTATATCGAGCACTGGTGAACATCTGGCGTAGTATTATCCATAATATGACGAATGAATGTGCTCCTTTTAATTATGCTTTATCAACGATATTTGAATTCCCAAACTCTTTTAAAATAGATTATAAATCCGCCCTTACTTCACTTTGAAAATTTCCTCAGGAACAGATAGATTTTACGAGATGAACAGTATCTCAGGTTCTGGATTCACAAAATTTGCAAATATACCAAGTATCATATATATATATAAATTATTCAGTACTTTTAGTGTTATATGTCTACTGGTGGAGATAATGATAAACAGACACACAGACGCATGGAGTTCCGTAAACATATACAAAGTCAACGTACATTAATCAAAATATATTCGATGTGCAAATTTGGCCCCGCTTCGTTTTTATTATTAGTATAGATAATTATTTTTCTTACAAAAACAATAATTTTAATCCAACATATAAAATTAATATGGTTTTTGTTTCGGTTTCCGCTTTCGAGTATTACAATACAATGCAACGCTTGTTACTATCAGGTACAAGAATAAAACGGAGGTGCAGGAGTCGTCTACGGTGAAGATCTCGTCGTCGGGGTCGACGCACTCGCTGGTGATCACGTCGGCCGCGCGGACTGACGCCGGGGAGTACTCCTGTGAGGTGAGACCTTTTAGAGATATGTGATCTCTCAGAGGTCTTTTTAAATTTCTATTGAGCTATAGTAGGATTGTCCCCGATAGTAAGAATTGTCAGTGTAACCAGAATGTTAAAAAACTCAAATGTACATAGTAAGATAATGTCCAATTATAATTAAAAAGTGTTTTGCCACTTGGTAGTGCACCATCGTGATGCAGAGAATCTAAGTTAGACAAGGTGCTTTTTCCCTTGATGATGATTTCTATGCATTGTTGTGTAACAAATTTTCCAAATAAAATCTTTCCAAGAACCATAAAAATATCTTATATATAAAAATGGTTGGAGTGTAACGGGTCCAACCAAACTCGACGACATGGGAACTATCCCTTTTGTGCAACGCCCTGTTGACCAGCGGGCGAGCTGATAATGCCTACTTCACTTTTGCCTGAAAAATTTAGGTCCTCTTCCAGTATGACATCGATGTCAGTAATTAGAGAATTTTTACTAGTCTGATAAATTACCACCTTCCTAAATCAACCTAGATATATTTTTACCTATTGATTGCACAATTATAAAGCCTAATTGGTTCTCCATTTCTCCATTCCAAACGTCTACAGACTTCGAGGACGATGTGCCATCGAGCCATGAATATGATAAAACTGTTCTGTGGTGCAGATCCGAAACGTGCACGGCTCTGCGAGCGACTCGTGCACGCTGAACGTGCTCTGTGGGCCCGTGTTTACGCAGAGGCTGCGCGACACGACGGCCAACGAGGGCGACGTCAACGTCGAGTTCACCGTCGATGTGATTGCCTACCCCGAACCCAGCGTCAAATGGTCATTATATATTATTGTGTAGTGTAGTATACAGGGATTGTGAAATAGAAAAAAAACATTCATCATTGCACAGTAAACAATGCAATATTATAGCATCATTAAGAGTGTTTGTGAGTTTAATAATGATAATAAAGTTATAAGTAATCAGAAATAATATTTAGACTGCGGACGGTCTGTAATGTATACACACGCAGCAACTGATCATATCAGACTTATCGACACATTATGCTGGTTAATTTAAATTGTGACACTGGGTTTTTATTGTGACGAAATTATTGTGTTTGATTGGCATTACAACATTACATTTTATGGAAACTAAAAATTGTTCAGAAGCTTACTCTAGCTAATAAGTAAAAATAAGTTTAGGGTACTCACCGCTAGTTAGTCAGATAAGTTCTATACGATACACCTGTATGTAGGTACCTGGGAGACGTGGAGATAACGGAGAAGAAGTCTGTGTACACACGTGTAGACAACGGCAGCTCACACAAGCTGATCCTGAAGGAGGTTACGGCAGAACTTTCCGGCCAGTACACCTGTCGCGTCACCAATGAGTTGGGCGAGGACAATTGTCAGGCCACATTCACCGTCAACAGTGAGTTTTTATTTAACTATCCACAACCGTGTATAAACGAAAGTAGGATCCGATAGACACCAGTAACACCGAAGGCATCACCAATGTGTTACCGGTAAAGAAGAACCAGTAACTCTGTAACGTTCCAATTTAAACGCATTTAAAAGTTACACGTTTTACTTTAACTAGGAAGATGATAGTAAGCCAGTAGTTTAAAGACAATATCACAACCGCAGTCGGAATTTAATTAGATGGAACACCGCCAAGTGACCACTATGACGATGATCGGTACGGCTATAGGTGAGCACGATGCATCACTCATAGAAAAGACAGACCCAGGGATGAAGAAGCTCATTACTCTTTTTGTAGTAAATATCGTCCTTCATTGCATAACTGATAAAAAATAAAACATTTATTATATTACTGCGATAGAATAAAATAATCACAGCAGATACACATTTACGATATAGTTGCACGTTGTAATATATTATCATACCGGAAAGAAACGCACAATTACCAATTAGCAAACGCACGATCGAGCCACGGTCTCTAATTTTCTGCGAACTTATCAGCCGACATATCGTATGTATGTCCTGCGTAGTTGAGTCAGACTAGTGCCGTAACTCTATTTCCTTGATCTCCTCAAAATAAGCAACTGTAGTCCACGTGTGCAGATCAATAACATTGACACTCCTCAAGACAACTCCACATTGCTTCGGAGCATCCGGACTCGTGGATTGAACTAATTAAAAATCTAATGATCGCGAAGAAGTTGTAAAAAGAGCAATCTGGGGGTCGCCATTGACCTCTCCAGTGTATGAAAAAATCATGAGCAACGATGACCACTTGCCGTTAGGTGGCCACCATTGTTTATGCGTACTTTTGTCCATGAGATGGTATGCGTTTATTTTAATTCTTATTGCTGTATCGAAATTACAGTTACAACTTACAAATAATAAAGTACAATATCTACTAATAAATTTAATATTACCGTAACGGGACCGAACGTCAACCGAATCATGATGACGAATTCGTTTCCAGGAAAGCCACGCATCACCAAGAGTCTAGTGGACATGACAGTGGATGCAGGACAGACGCTGAAGCTGGAGGTGGAGGTGGAGGGCTGTCCCGAGCCTAAGGTGAAGTGGTACAAGGATGGAAAGGAAGTCACAACCGACGCAAGGATCAAGATTGAGAGAGACACTCAGAGGTTTGATAATGTTTCCATGGACATAGAAACTTACATAACTTTATTTTTACTTTTCAGTCGCAAATTCCCAATCTACGAAAACTGCGGTTATTTTTCTTTTTTATGTCACAAATATCAATCAACGAGATTGAACTTACGTAATTAATTCTGATTGGGTTGTTATTTCAACAATTTTCTAAAATTTTTCCAATTATCAATCGATGAATGGTCAAAATATTAATTTTAGATTGGAGAATTATCATCTCACGGTAACTTTGGTGAAGGAAGAAGATGGCGGAGAATATGAAGTTAGGGCTGAGAACGAAATGGGCAGCGTATCGTCCAAGAGCACAGTCACAGTACACAGTAAGTATTTAAATGAGGACCCGGAGTTAAGTGCATTAAGTCATGAATCAAGCTAATTCATGTTTTCAAATATTATGAAATTTTGTGAACACGAATATTTCCTAAAATAAATCAAAGATCCCAAAATCTTCAATTTGATTTAAATAAATAAGGTCACATATTAATTGTTTGTACTTCAGCTAAGATAAAACACCAGGAGTTTGGTCATTGAAGTAATATATTTATGATATGTTTCGTTCTGGACAATTTTTAGTTTATAGCATCATAGATCCTGTACACTCAAAATCACAGAACAGTTAAACACACCAGACAGTTGGTAAAGTATACAAACTCAAATGATCCAATTGATTCACAACTGAATTGGCCACGCTGGCAGAATCCGTAGGTACAGTAGTAGTTCAGTAACCGTACACTAGTGTATTGAGATGACCGCACTGCACGATTTTTGTTGATATCCCCAATGTGGACATTTAGTAGATTTTTTTTTCAGTAGAATTTATTTTTTAGACCTAAAGCATTCAATAGACAAAAATGCTCCTTTGTGCACCCACGACATTTCTGCACCGTTTCCATTCTGTTCTCTTCCTACATTTGTGCCGTAATTAATACTTGTCTTGTCACCCTTACCAATAAAAACATTTTATCATATTTTCATTGTGTTTAATAGCAAAGGAAGTTCATTCACGGTTTTCGAAAGAAACACTAGTCGAAAATGAAGTTGAAGATGAAGCCATATCAAAAAAAAAGCTAGTTGAAAGTTCAGTGGACACAGGGGAGAAAAAATTTGCAAAGAAAGGAAAATCAGAAGCAGACTTAGTGGAAGAAAAATGTGTAGATGACATTGATAGCTTCAAAGTTACAAAACCCAAGATTGAAGATGTTGAAACACCAACTACAGGTAAGAAATCAGTAACAAAACCAGAAGAGGCTGAAGAGAAGTCTTTCTGGGATGATATAAATGAAGAAGATGCTAAGCCTAAGAAACCAAAAATAGATGAGCCAGAATCGGAAGTACAAACGGCTAGAAAATCCGTCACTGAACCAGAAACAGCTGAACAAAAGTCTATTTGGGATGATAATGAAAACGAACAAGCAAAGATCCCTTCTTCAGATGATATCAAAACACAAAACCAGAAAGGGGAAAAAGGTGTCACAGAACCAGAAACTGCTGAAGAAGTACCTATCGATGCGGATCTAAAATCTCCTAAACGAAAATCGATTAAAACACAGGTCATCAAAGAAGAACCACTTAGTGCTGAAACAGAAGGTATAACCTTACCTGCTTCTCGCTTCTCATTTTCCAATCAGCAAACAGCTTCTAGATTACAATACACTCACTATTTCACGCATAGTTTCGCATGTTTTTAACTCGTGTTTATAACATACCAAGTGTGATTTGTTGTTTAGGCCGAGTTTTCGAAACAGTAACAACATTCAAGAAAGGCGATGATGGTTCCATTATTGTGTCTAAAGTCAGCAGCACTCGATCTCATGGCGCAATTATCACAGGTCAGTACCAAGCTTGATTCCTTCTCTTCCCAAATTCTAATTTCATAGATATCATTGTTTACCCTAATTACCATGCGAAGCTGATTTTCAATACAAAATATTAAAATGTATAATGCAACAATCCATCGCATGTTTATTAACGTCTGTAATAGATATTATCCAAAATCAACATTATACTATTTTAACTGGTAGGTCCAGCCGAAACGCGCACGTTACACAAAATGACTTCATCAGCTATGTATTACGATGATGATGACGAGTACGATAGAAAGCTAATTCAACCAAACAAACCTCATACTACATCATTGGAAGTTGAAGAAATAGCCAGTCACAGCTACATTCTTTCTGAACTGGGACATTACACTATACCCGATCACATTAGACGAGGTACTTATGGAATTATAGAAGAACCGCCTACTGACTCCGAAGCAGAAAATAGTTCACGACACGGACGGCAATTTGGAAGCAGAACTACTAGCATTTCTATCAAATCTGTCTCCGAAGACGAAATGAGTTGGCACAATGATTCACTTTCTCGAGAAATATCCATCGAAGATCTTTCTAAATCTATTTTCGAAATAGACGAAACCAGAAAGGTGTTCAGCAAAGACTCTTACGTGCGTCAATCTTCATTCAAGGAAGATTACTTTACGGACGAGGGTGAGGCAGAATCTGTCATTTTAAAAGAGAAATCTGAAAAAGTATACGAAAACGACGTCACAGAAAAACTTATTCATATTTCGAAAGAATTTGATGAAAATGATTTTATGAAAATTGAAGACAAGATAGATGATGTTAAAAATCGTATTTTAGAGGAGTTAGTCCTCGGGCCTATGAAGAACTTTGATAACATCACAAAAAACACTGCGGAAACGATTATCGAAAGAAAGAAGAAACAAAATTTAAATTTATTTAACGTGGAAGAGGAAGCAGATATAGAGGATTTGTTGAGACGTAGCCAGAGGCAAAGAAGCATATTAGATGATATCCTAAATCAAGAAGACGAAAAAGGTAATTCCAGTCAATAAATTATGAAAGGATTATTATTAAATATTATTAAATGAATGATGCGCGCGGCTGAGTGGGTTCATTTTATAACGCTAAATGTTTGCCAGGGTTTAACGTTCACTGTTTGCTTTCAAACTGGATATGAATTGGTTTTATCGGTGTGTAACTGCATTCTGATACTTTCTTCTCTAATATTTAATTAATTTTAAAGACATCACAACGCATTTTTCCTAAATACAGTGGAGAAGCAACTATCAGTTAGATTCCATTTATTCGTTTAGCATAAACCACTGGAATTTGTACTAATGTCTATCGTATGTCTGTTTTAGCACGCATGCGTAATAACATTCCCTTCTGGCATACTAATACTTGGGTCCCGCTGCATCGGCGATGTTGAGAGCGCCCGTAGCCCCCACCGCGACGTCATCAAGGTAAATTTTATATATCTAAGTGCATGTCGCCGGCATGGCAAATAGCTTCATTAGTGTTTGGTAAACAATCCTCTGTCCTCTGACACGATACAAACGGTACGTATTGACGACATCGTACTCGTAGGTACACAATGCTTCAGCCTCAAATACACACTCCACGTGGTAAGTGTATGGAAGACTTTCTACAATAACAAACAAGGCTTACAAAGCTGTAAATATCGCAAAAACATATAAACAATCAAACAAAAAATAT
>DWPT01001850.1:0-17513 GCA_018251895.1 Agathymus mariae mariae | reverse complement strand
CAGTAATGTGCCTCGTTAATGGTAAAAATGTAATTGCAAAATGTGAACAAGAAACTTTTGTTTTTAAAATTGACAACAACAATGAAAGATATAGTAACTATCATCTCAGTAAACTCAAAAAAAAAATACTATACGACTTTTGAGGATTTAGAAAATAATTGTAAAATTACAAATAAATAAATTTTAAACACTCATTAAATAATCATATCGGTTTCAAACTAGTTGTTTGTAATTTATTAAATAAATAAATTTGTTTCGTTATAAGCTTACTATGACTTTATGTGTACAAAATTCAATGCATACTAAGGTACATTACATAACTCGCACCCTCTTAGTAACATAATATGTCTTGAGCCATAGCAAATATTATACGTCACGAAAATTGATCAATAGTACGGGTCGACGACCTTTATTGTGGACGTTCTAGTTACTCTGTGTGAGGGAAGTTGAATGAAAGATTGATATATGACGATGGGTAGCGATATAATAATACCACAGCCTAACGTCTCTATTACACAGACAACAAATAACTCCGTTCTACTCTGTGTGGCTCTAAGATAATCGCATATTTTATGCTTACTAATGCTTCTATGCTTAAGAGTGCGAAGTTTGTGAGTTTGTGTATATGCGGAGCGTAATCTCCGGAACCACGGCACATATTTGTCAATTGTTTTCTACCATTTGAAACTATATATCTTGGGCATTTATTAATGTTTTTTTTACCAAAACGAAGTCTCGCGCCGCGTGTGTAATATTAAAATCCTTATATAATTATGCAGACGTTTCATAAACGAAACGTTTCTCGAACAGATAAACATGAATGAGTGGTTAATTTGTGTGCATAGTTTCCGAGTGATGTGGGCACGCGGCTCCTGTTTTCGGGGCAACCGCGTCTACTAATGCACATCTTATCAGTCTTAAACTGTTCCCTCATTGAAATAGTTTGGAGTTTTTACGGACAGAAATAGTCAAGTGTTTATTTACGCTAGATAACAAAATACTTAACGACTACTGTATAATATTTACAGCGCGTCGACTTTAACAGACTTCAAAATATTAATGGGTTGTATACAAATATGTTATTGTATAGTATTATATAAGAGGCATTACAAACAAAAGTTGTCACAAAAGACATTAATACTGAGTAGTTCGCATTTACGTATGTCTTGTTTCACATAAAATCGTACTCACAACAATATTAAAATGTAACGATTTTTCCCTGATTTGTATTGAAATATTGTAAATCGCGTCATAGTAAAAATAGTTTTTTTTTTATGTCGACAAGGATTTGACAAACGTGCAGCCGGGCCACCGGATGATAAATGGTCACTTAGGCTTGACTTGCGACGGGTACACTTCAGTAACTACTAGACACTGAAAGCACCACCGAAGCGTTGCCGACCGGAAAGGAAGCGGGGGACCCCCGCATTACAACCGTCTCTCCTACATCGCAACTAAACCACGTGTGAAACATTTCACCGCCGCTTTTACAAGAAGTGCAGTAGCTAGCCAGGCGGCCGGACAATATACACTACCACCATGCAAGCACCGCCAGGATTAAACCAGGTGGTACAGAGCCCAGCGACCTCCAACGGGAGCGATGGTTCGCCATAGCCTCTTTGTTGCTAAGCCGGGTGCACTACGACCAGAGGAGGTTGGCTTGGACTCAAGGATGGATGAATCCCCTTATACCCCAATGAATATGCACATATATCATATGTTTCTGTAAGCATCTATTATTTTAATGCCATAATTAAAATGTGCTTTTGTTTTTTATCTTATTGACATAGACAAATAAAATCACATAGTTAGTTTTATCGAAGTTCCCTGCGGTTAACTATACAGTAAAATATACATGTTAACTGTAATTATGACTCTTCATCTGTGTACTTCATTAATCTTAGTGAAACTTATAACAAAGTTCTCCTGTCACTTACATACTATACTATAATATGACGTTAGTGCGAGATCATCACACCCCAAACGCCAGATTCCGTGGGGTCATTGCCAATAGGCCTGGGCGATAGGTTTACAAACCAGAGTACACATACGAGTAACTCGAAAGTCGTCTACCAAACCGGTTCTTAATAACAATGAAGATCGGCCGGTTGCTGTTCCTTGTTGCTTTAAGTAACTCGATAATTCGATGTCTATCTTTTATTCAATCTAAGTTTACATGACGATCCACTGATAACGATAAAATTTTTGTCGAATCATTTAGATATTTCCACAAATGTTTATTGCCGCAAGGTGAATAATTAATATATTTTTTTAACGCTTACACACTAACGTTCTTGGATTCCCTGTGCTGCGGGTGATATGGACAAATGTGACATTACAAATACCCATGACCAGAGAATAAACATAGATCTATCAAATAAATGTCTGCCCCGGCGTGGAATCGAACCCGGGACCCCTCGCTCGGCAAGCAGGGTAACTTCCACCTGGACTATGGATTCATCAATTGTGAGATGAAATAATTGATAAGCGTCACTTAACATTTAACGTTCGTTTCATTTCAATCCATCCATAACTAAAAAAGTTATGAATTAATATATTTATAGTGGATAGTATCAGGCGTTACTTTGCGGAAATTAACTGTTATTATATTAGTATTCATTTACTTTGCAACAATCCGTAAGCACAATGTATGATGGTACATACTTCTATACATGCATAGAACCTCCCTCCCAGATAGGAAAACATCCATTTATGATAAATAAATGTAAAGATAAGCAAAGATTGTAGCTAACATTCGTAGAGTGTACTCACCCTGACGATACTCCGATTCGGAACGAAAGACGTTGGTGACGGCAGGTGTATACTTTTAATAATTGTGAAATGAAATTTATTTGTAGTAATGATAAAATACATATAGTTTTTATTCTCAATTATTCTTACAGCCTTGTTGTCACATGTCACATCTGGTCACCGTCATAAGATGACACACAGACAATCCACTAGACATTCTAGGCCGTCTTTTGTAATTGTTGTTTGCTACCGGAGAATAATTAAATAAATGACTTAAAATATTACTAGATTATAGTCTCATTTTTAGACTCAATAGTCTAAGTCAATGACTTCCAATTTAAAAGGATATTATAAAAAATGTTTTCCTGTTAATCAAACAACAAACCGCGATACAGACAATGCTATTACGATGGTACGAGTATTTATGTTACATTTCTCCGAATTATACGATTCAATAAAATTCAACTCTTGAAGCAAATTAGATTTCGTGAATCATGACCCGAATTAACGCCGTAAAAATATTACTGACCGTAAAACCATCGCGTAGTACTAGCGCTACCACCGTATCTCATAACATTGAGTAATGACAGCGCTAGGCCGCCATCATTGGAGGACGTAATTAGATGAATGAATGCAAATAACGCGACTCGACAATATTCATGAGGTTGAGGAATTCAATCAACGCTAGCCATTTAACACTGATTCGCATTCTATTACCTAGCAGTATTACTAACATTGTAATTAACTATAACCGCTTATGCACAGGATTACGATCGTGTTTGATATAAATTAGGCATCTTTGGACGCAACATGGTTGGCTGACCATTGGCGGTAAAAATATTAAGGGTTCTCCGATCTGAGATTATTTATAACATGTAGGCTTCAGTATCAATTGGTTAGGTATTTTCGATATACGTTGTACTATTTGGAGATTTGATTATTTTCATAATTCCTTTAATCCAATTCAACCCTCCCTGCTCGTGATACAATCTGCGAATGACGAAGAAATATAACCTTCTATTTTCAAATGTCTTCCGACAAGCATTATTTAATCCCAACTGTACTTATATCAAATGCAAGGTTAGCTACCAATCTCGTTAAACGAACTGTGCAACGTTTTTAAAAGTTCAATGGAGAACCTTACAAAGTAGTGTTACCGCTCCGCTCTTATTCGGTAAGTTATCGATGACGTTTGGTATTACCGGTGACTACTTATCCATCAGCTGTCTTTTCTGTTCCTTCGCTGGTCTATATCATAAAAATACTATAAAACAGCAAACGGTTCAGCTGCGCCCGTTGTTAAAATCCCCCAACTGTTAGCAGTCTCGAGGACTTCAGTACAAATTTAAGTTGCAGATGTAATACTGCTATTGAGGAATGGAATGGTGTGAATAAAAGATTTTAAACTTATCTGTTTGATATCTATTACGGACAATAAATATACTAACTGTCTCCGTTTGTAGGTATTATATTACGCTATATTTAATTCCGATATTTTGACCCAATTACTTGGGTTGCGATCACGGCGTGACTGTGGTGGCCGAGAGACGATGTTGAGAAGTTAACCTTCGCTGCTTAGTGCAGCGTAGCGTAAAACATCAACTCCTTGCAACGTCTAAGCCAATTAATGACGCTTACTCCACACAGTCACAAGGTCAGGGTCAAATTAAAAAATGTTAAAATTGCAACGCTCCGCCCACACAACAATCGTGTCGGTATGACATCACTGTTACAATAACGCCCGCTTTTCTTGCCAAATGACATCATTTTATAACGCGTGTGATTACTCGACTCGGACAGACTGACGAAAAACTCGTCACTCCGTAGTTCCTAATGCTAAATTAACTTACATAGCAAAATTTAAATGCAAACTTCATATACTATCATTCATATAAATATTTTCATGTGTCGGTTTGGGTTAACTAAAAAAATATATAAACGGTTAATTTAACAGACAGTTAATTAATGCATAGTTTGAAGTTATCTATATTACCAAACGACTATTATAATAAGTCTTATAAAATGTGATCGTATCATGATATGTGGATCGTTTCACATTGTCAACTCTACGATACAAACTTCAAAGTGGAGTGGCCTGCGGCTCGCTGATGGTTTCAGTAAGCATTCATGACATCCCAAGACCCGAACTCTACCCTACAATTTATCCACAAGCATTTTACCATTCTTTTTGTAAGAATTTAAAGATGATCGAATATTTAAAATCAAAAGTTGGATGGGAGAGTGGAGTTTTATTCTTATTTTTATACACTACTTTTATAAAATAATCTTAATTACAATAAAATAATAATACATTTTAATTATATATATAAAAGAGTTCAGGTTTTAGGACAAGCACCTTGTCAGTACCAAGGGGTTGCCGACAATAATTAGCGTAACATTTCAAATTTCTGAATTTTTACTTAGACCAGGATTATTATTATTCTTTTGAGTGGACGAGGGTTAGGTTCCCAACGGAAACTGCATCCACAGATCTATTGCATATACTTGACTCACTTCTTCAAAACCTGCCGCTAAGATGAACCGCAAGGCGTTTTTGGGTACTAGATCCTTGATTCAACAACTGATTTGTTTTATTGAATAAATAGTAGAAACAGAAAGAGGTAAAAAATAATTTGAGATAATAAAATATTTTTATTGATGTACAATAAACAGTGACTATATTGTATTCTAATAATATGACCTGGATGTATATAATACATAATGATAATTTGACTATAATATTAATATTCCGTGATTGAGTTGAAACAGATCAAGTTAGATCTCGTCACTGTTTGTATTGTCTGTGACATTTTCAACGAACAAAGACAATAGACGGGCACAACTTTCACTACCGCCAACGTTGCATTAGTATAAATGTGTCACTTTTTAATTGTATTGTAATGGTTTAACTGACGCAATTTTAAATGGCTATTTTCATTCACATTCACGTTGAGAATTCCATGTATAATATGTATTTCATGTACCAATTATATGATTTACCGTCTACCGAAGTTAGCTACAGTTAAAATGACTTAAAACAAAATAAATGTTTGTATTTATTGGTTTAAACTATTTATAAGAAATTGTAGAACTCGTTGTAATGATTATGAATATATACGCAATAAAAAAATATCAATTATTTACATACATACTAGCCGATCTAGCGGACGTTTCGCGTTCCGTAATTACTTCGTCAGATTTAAGCGGGTTCAGTCTGGCCGTTTAGTTCAGTGACGTACACACGTACAGAAGGATTTTATATATAAAGGTAAGTTATTGATTTTTTCGCAACGTCTTCAGTTTAGTGTACTTAATGAATCCTACATTATTCATTGTTATCGGCAATCTTGATTTTTCTTCAAATTTTCAATGTCTTCGTGTTATTGTATGAAGAATTACAAAGTTTGTCGAGACAACTCAAAGATGGTCACAATGTACAGTGGCTCCCGAATATTTTGTAGTGTAATTTTCCAAGTTACCTCGTCACCGATAGAGGCTGGGTTAGTGGTGTGGGCAGAAATGCGTGTGGGTATACAAATATATTGCCAGTTAAATACGGCACACGTTGCCATTCGCCGCAACGTGTGACAGACGAACGTTTCCTGCACAACATCCGGACACGCGACATGGCCCACGGGTCATTGTTAAATTATGTATTTGCAGGTAGCTCCTCCATACAGCTCCATATATTTATTTTCATTCCCGCTGCCTCATCTAAAGTTTGGCTGATGGCTGTGACGTGTTAAATCTTTCTATAACGGTGCATTGTATATCTACTTATGTTATAGTGTATTTTTGTATACATTTTTATCTGTTGAAGTGAGACCATTTCTCAAAACTAGTCAGACTTAAATCTCGATACGATCTATAGATGTTTTCAAAGACCATTGGATATGTTTGATTTTTTAAAATGGACTCGTAAAACGTTCAAACACACACGTGCAGACAAACACGCACGCACAGACAGACACTCACGCACGCACAGACAGACACTCACACACACACAACAGGCGCGTGAGCTTATTTGCACATAAGCTCGACCGGACGTCCAGACCTCTACTAAGTTGTCAGAATAGGTACTATGAGTATGTCAAAACGTCAAGGTCAGATGAAAACTAGCTTTGTGAAGCTAATCATTATCTATACTAATAATGAACCGAACTTTTAACTATATTTTTTTTTACGGCGGATGAAACGATTATTGCAGTCACTTAAGCATTCCTCCATTTAACTAACTAGATTAATAATAAAACCGATATATTATACATAACCTATTACATAATTAAGCGATCAATAGCAATCCATACATGGGGCTGTGTAATGACTTCCTCCATTGACCAGGCACAGCGCCGGCGGCAATAGACGGACAGCGCCAATCAAGGTGAGTGAGTTTACAGAACATCCGATACGATATCGTTGTCCGACTAATATTTAGTATTGCACTTACTGAGTATTATAACTGGGAGGATGCAGGCTGAGAAGTTTTAAGAACTATCCAATGATACTGACATCAAACATCGATAGCCCCGAATGAACTGATTTCGCCATTCGTTTAATTGATCTTATTAACATTTGAAGAAATTATATGTTATATGTATTATATGTTATATATTCCCGTGCTCGGATCTCGACGAACTATAGCTCGTTGGATAGGTCTCGGAAAGTGCTATTTAGCAACGAAGAGTTTACAATTTTAAGTGGAGATTTGAAAAAGTTATAAAATAAAAACTAATTTCTGCTATGAAAATGAATTAAATTTAACAAAATTTCGCAAATATACAAGTTACACTAGTCTAAATATTAATAAACGATACGTAACTATGTGCTTCTAATTGATGCCGATCTGTTTATAGCAAACAACAGTCGGTCGGATGAATTTAAATTAAGTTATTAATTTATTAAAGTTCAAAATTATACAAAAACAATCGTCCGATAGCTTTACAAATCACTGAACCAACAGGTACAGGTTCGTCCATTGTCTTGATGGACTTCGACTAACTTCGTATTCTTTCGTGTTTTGACTGCCATTTTTTTGCATATCAAGATTGTAGTCATCAATCTTACTCCGATGTGTGATCGGCATCAAACACCGATACCGTTAAGTATAGCGTGGAAGCTATTTTACACGGCGCCTAAATAATATTTAAATATTTATATCTAGCACCCGCAATCGCCTAGCTTCAGAAAACCCACGCCTTACGTTGAGAAATAGTATCCGCATTGTTTTAGAAATACGATTTTTAGGTCTTTGAATTAAAAACATTATTATTTATATATTATAATAGCTGCAGCCAGAAAATATTATTTACTAGCGGCCCGCTCCAGCTTCGCACGGGTGTACTTTTATTTTTAAACATTTTGAGTTATATTTATAATTTGATCTTTATTTTTATTTTTTTTACATCTTGGTTCAAGTTACTGAAGTTTTAGTAAGGATCCCTTATTTTTTCTAGTAATAAATAAAACCTATGTTACTCAGGGAAAACGTAGCATTCTAATGGTAAAAGAATTTTTAAAATCGGTTCAGTAGTTTTGCAAATGAGTTCAGTGATATAAGCGTGATTCGTGGTCAAACAGACAGACAAGCGAAAATTTCACAAACATATTGTTTTTACTTCAATATCGTTATTTAAATAAATAATGTTCAAATACGCCGCTGTTACAATTGTTTTATTACAATTGATAACAATACGAACATTAATAATAACGGTTATTTATTACAGTTAAAGATTCACTTTAAAACGCCAGTAAGAGGCACGATTAGACAATAATTTTAATTGTTTCCTGTGCGGTAGAGTGTATGGATTCACACATCGAGAAATCGTTTGCATTCAGATCGCTATCAGATTTATGCGATGTTTTTTTCTATTCATTAGCGTTTCCACCGTTAGATAAAAATATAGAGCCCTTGATAACTCGCTTTTCTGTATGTAACACTTGATTTTTTTTAATACTGGACTGAAATTGTAGTTTGTACAGATACGAGTACATAATATGAGTTTCATAAGTTTTCTTATGGCGCATATAAATATTTTTTGATATTTTTTAATCTAATCATATATTTACAACAAAAAGCAAGAAAACGCACTAAAGGGAAAATATTCTGTACTAGGTTCGGACTTGACCAGCATTTTTACTAAATTTTAATTATGGAATGATTGTGACTCCATTTTATATTTAACGTTTTCTTTCCTTAGCAATGAAACAAAATAGCTTTATTCGACCGTCACACAATGTCGATTAGAAAATTTGAGATTGCTCAAAATAAGAATCACTATCAGTTTCCAGAAACCGTAGTGATAGCGAGTCTCATTCGGAATTCCAAAGAATCGATAAGAAACTGTCATCGATACCGGACAAAAAATATCGATAATTGCAGTGGAAATAACAATGAAATCATAATATGATTTTACTAAGCGTCATGTTGATAGGAATGCAGTAAATCATAATCCATACTCTAAGAGCTACTACAAATTAATCCGTTGCTAAGTCACAGAGCTCTGAAAACAGATACAAAAAAGGATAAACATAAAGACAGAAAATATTAAACTTAAAAGGAAAAATCGTGATCATTAGTTTTGCCCACGAGTAGTATTTTTAAATTGAAGGATTAGTTTTAGTTTGCGAAAGTAGGAGTTAATTATTTAGATACTATATTACTAACAACCAAATAAATTTTGATTTTTTTATATTTCTTATACTTATTCCTATGGCATTCATGTTGTTAACAAAAACTGCAGTCGATTTCGGTGAGTCTTGATGCTTCAAATTTTGCGCAACAGTACTAAACACATGTAGAGTAGTTAACTACCGATAAGAACTGAATTGCAAAAAGTCGCATAGTCGGCATCGTGCCGTTACAAATTTTTTTATACACCATAAAATTATAACTAGAGCCTTATAAAGTATTTCCAAAAGTTGTTTCTTGGTATCCATGTTTTTGTATTGTCATACTTAAACCTGAGCTGCAGCGTACGTCACGCACACACGCAACTTAAGAGCCATTGATGAATCAAGCAGCCACAATAACCTGCTTGTGTATTCTACGTATCGCTCCTATCATTCGACATCCGTGATTCATACGGTAGAAAAAGGCACTTGTCTTACCATCAGCTTATGATTAAATCAGCTAGCATCCTAAACGATTGAGAACGTACCTTATGTTCCTCGCTTGAGGAAGCAGAGATATTTTCAAACACCACGGATTTTTTAATTGTTCCACAAAAAATAGGATCTCTTTATACAAGAAGTTACTGTGATTTGAATGGATTAAATTATCTGTTAGCCCTGTTGTTAACAAAAAAAAAAATGGTTATGACGTTTAATTACGTGTCCATGTCGTGTCAGTATTTCTTGTAGGTGAACGTGCCCATCGCCCATTAAAATGTGGATACCCACACATTCAAGCAATAAACGTTCCACTGATCAAACTTAGAACAACAACCTAACAAACTCTTTCATAGATTAGTTTAGACACGGGCAATAGTCCGGGGCGGCGCGCGAAACACATTCCCCATACTCTAGCGATGTTAGGTGAGAGCCGTGAGTGTAAGAGCATTTTTTATGCTGCAGTCTAGTATGACATATTTAGACTATCGGGTATGTACTGTGGAGTATGACATAAATAAAAAAAACCTTATCGTGATTAGAATCGACCCTAATTAGAGATAGAAGAAAAACTCGATTAATCTTTCCCGTTTGCTTCCATTCCTCGTAAATGGAGTAACGTGATTGTTTAGGTTGTGTACAATCGTCGATGAATTGCAAAATATATGTCACACACGCCGCATACAGCCTCGCGGGACAGGTGATTGCGACACGCGTGACACATCGAGTTATTATTATTGCTAGTTTCGATTTAAACTACTGACATTAGTTGGATTAAACATCAAAAAGGATTCATGGCATTTTTAAGGAACATTCGACTGTCTTTCTTATAATCATAAATCAATAAACTATTGCAAAATTTATTCGATTATAAATCATGTTAGAGAGAGAGAGATAGAGAGAGCGAGAGAGAGACCAGAGAGAGAACGACTCCTTCTGGTTTTATTTTAACCTAAAGTACATGTCTCATCTTTCGTATTATTGCAGCACCAGCTTGAAATATTCTAGATTCGTAAA
This sequence comes from Agathymus mariae mariae, assembly GCA_018251895.1. NCBI lineage: Eukaryota > Metazoa > Arthropoda > Insecta > Lepidoptera > Hesperiidae > Agathymus > Agathymus mariae. The sequence goes on along the minus strand of DWPT01001850.1, from coordinate 6,638 downwards.
TGTCCTATTACCAGCAAATTTGTCGATTGAATTGTCATATAGGCGCATTAGACATCGAAACGCAAGTTGTCGTCAAATCGTTACTTATGCGTCGCGCGCCACCATGTTTCCGGTGGTCACATCAGCAAAGTAAGGATTGCATTGAGCTATGTTTTTACTAAATCATGTCGGCAGGGATAGCCTGGTGGGTTGAACGTCGGTTTCCCGTATGTAGTGTTTGGATTCGAATCTTAGACGCATTTATAATTTTCAAATTATGTGCATATTACAAACCATATATCCCTTGCTTCGGTGAAGGAAAACTTTACGAGGAAACTTATGTCTTAGAGGAAATTCTTCATAATATTGTAGGTGTGTGATATGTCAACCTGAATTTGTACAATTGAATAAAGCCTTAAATCCTTTTAATGTGAGATTCAAGTATGTGGTGTTATGACGAACGGTTTTACTGTTGGACATGTTGTATTATATTTAAGGTTTCCTTGTCTTAGAAAGGGATCTAGAAGATTCCGCTATTTAACTCGAGAGCTCATCGAAACATACCGAACGCCTTTTATAATTTTCCACAGGTAAAAAAGCCTTCCTTTCAGCGATATTACATAATACTTTTAGCTCAAATTTTCCTGTCTCCATTGTATTCGTATGTGTACTATTGTGTTCTTATAGTTTATTATCTCATAACATCATTTGTACGGCTTTATCATGCAAATGAAGTTTTATAGGGAACACATCTATTTCAGTACCGTTAAAGTGCGCCAATTGTAACACCGTTCACCTCAAAAGGCCCTCGTGTACAGAAATGGTTACATCGCAAGGTCCTTACGAGGAGCGGTAAAGAGCAGATGTACGATTCGCGTTGTGACGTCTCAGTTCGGGGACGTTGTACCGTTGGCCCGAACTTGACTTCGACTTACGTCACGGCATTATGCATCACAATGGTTTTTAAAACTTGTCTTTCAAGTATTTCATAAACGATTGTTGTAATAGTTTATAAGGTACATTAAGAAGCGTTTACTTTTCTTTAGTGCACAGTAAATATAATTGCACAGTGCATTATCTTAAAGGAAAATCTCCTCGCTCTCTTGATTTGTGATATAGTAGCTTCTTAGAAGAGCGAGGCGATAATGGAATTTTCTGCAAGCCTTTTTAATAACTGACTTTAATCATGTCATAATAAGTCACTACTTTAGCTTCGATAAATTCTTAGATACCGTTGAAGAGAATATACTATGACAGTAGACTTGATAATACCGTAAATCGATAATTAATAACATATTATTGACTTTCTTGAACAGCTTTAGCAATGTTTTATTTTTCAAAATTTTTACTCAAAACAAACCTAGAATTCACTTACAATGAAGTAAGACAAAAGAAGGGCACGTTAATTTTCAAACAGCACATGAAAGTGAATCGATTATATACACGGCCGCGCAACGATTGAATTATGCAATCGGCAGGAAATGGAGCAGGCAGCCGAGTTCTCGATACCGTGTGGCGGAACGACACGCGGTTGTCATTGAGAATCTGTGGTTCGGCTTATTACACGCGGGAACGTACGTTACTGTGATGTATTCCGATTCAGTCATAGAATTGCATGACAACTGATACTCGAGTACATTATTAGATGAAAACGCCGATGAAACGTAAAAACTCACAAGTTATAAATTATTCATTCCGCCGTCAACAAAATAAAAGATCAAATCATATATTCATTGTCTATGTGTGATTTGTTATTTTTCTTTATGTTCCCAATAAGAAAATATAAGCATCGTATTTTAGCTTAATACGTTGATTTTTAAAGGTTTAAAGATGTTGTAAATATTTCCAGAACATCGTTGAGAAGTATATAAATAAAAAAAAAAGTTAAATTCAAACAGTGAACAGAAAGAGAATGAGGTGAGAAATGCAGAAAGAAGCTTAAATATTGGATCTAAGAATTTTATTACTCGTCGTTGCATTGAGATATTCATAAAGAAAATGATTTCTCTGTTAAGGGGATGTTGGTTTTTACCAACACCTTCTTACCTAAGCGTAGTTTTATATAAATTTATTACTGGCCATTCGTTGTTAATGTATTAACGTCATCAATATTAACCGTGTAGGCGGCGATTAAACTTCTACCCATATGCAGCGTACTTCATTGCGTTGCGTGGCGTGAAAAGTTTTCGTCGCACTTAAATCAATTATTTTAATATTAAATAAATTTTAGCGATCGTAATTATGATATGAACTGCACAGTAAAGTAATTTTAATCAGTAGCTTAAATACACGAACACGAACCACAGTCAATTGTTGAATAAACAAAGCTTTTCGAGGCTAACAGCGATGTGCCATAGAATTCACAAAATCAATCGTGACAAAGACGACGGATACAGCATTGAAGGGCGAGCGTGGGTTTATAGGACAGATAGTGATAACATTATCAACTGATAACCTACGTTATTCGTAATGATAAATCACGTTGAAGAGCGATACCAGCTCGAAAAAATATCCCAACTATTGGATATACCTAGTAATTTAAGGTCACACGAACAGTACAGTTGGGAATTATTGAAAATAAGGCAGCAAAAATATACATAAATTGAAATCACATCTACAAATACCTTTCACAGTAAATGATATCGTGAGCGAAAACCATACACGCGGATAATGTGGAAATAGATTCAGAAACACAATACTTCTGAGAACTATAATAGAACGGAACTATGTCCAATAGATACACAACGAATGGAGGAATATTCAGTGTCGCAAGAAGCGGTTACATCTGACACGTGCTATATTAAAACATGAGCTTTTCCTAATTTGTGTAGTAACCTATAAATATATATATCTACTACTGTAGAAATCTGTAGTGCCTCTTTGCCTATATATTCCATTGTGAGTCAAATGTCTTGATAAGTGTTCATTCTTTGACTCCCTGATACCAATTTCACAATTTTGAAATTTGTCTGCCTGTTTGTATGTCTCGTTATAACTCAAGAACGGCTTCACCGATCTTCACCGATGATAATAAACCTAATTATGTTTAATCAAGCAAAAAAAAAAATTTTCGAATAATCGTTTATATGCAATTAATTGTTCAACACGAATCAAGTTAAAAGGGCCGTCGCTAGTTTTGATATCATTTCAAAGATCAATAGATATGCAGTCGTAAAGGTATTCAGCATTACAGTCGCCTTACAGAAGGTAAAGCATAACAGTATATTACATATAGTCTGTGTTATGACTGGCTAGGCTATGTAGTATAAGTTTTCTTCAGAATATGTCTGTCGAGGTTTTGGCGTTTTGGGTGTGAGAACATCAAATATATATGTATCTTTTAATACAGATAGCGGTTTGTTACCGATACACAGACTAATATTTTCTTTTACATAATTATTCGTCTGTCTGTCTGAACACATATAACACCAAAATCACAACAGATTTGGATTCTTGGTACCTATACTTAGAACTTATATTACAGGTTTAAATCATAACTTTTATCCAAAAAAATGGATCTGTTTCCGAAGAATTCCCTAAAGTGAAACGGGGTCGGACTAGATAATCGTTTTGCGTATCATTTGCCGAAACACTCAAAGTTAAAACGTATATTGTCAAAAGTCATCAGTAACGTAATTATGTTCATAGGTATGTTTGTAACTAGTAAATTGTCGTAGCACCCAGCAATTAAAACCAGGAGCTCCAGACACAGCAGTCGATGGGATCATAAAACCAAACTCGGGGTATCCCATTTACAACAGACGCATCAAAATACGCAATAAAAACGACGAACCCATAGCCCAGTTGGCAGTACCCTGCCTACCGACCGAGGGGTCCCGCCTTCGGTTACCGGCCGGTGTACACATTTATGTTACAGACAAATGTTTGTTCTCGGGTCATAGATGTTTGTAATATCATATTTGTGTATGTCTATGCCACCCGCAACACAGACAAAAATTCTAACAACTTAGTTTTGTGTTCTATTGCGTTTATAATATCCCCTAATAGTAATTTTCCGCATATATCTTACACGTACAATAAGCGATCAGTTTGAATTGTATTACTTGTATCTCTTATTCTTATTATAACCGCTACGTATTTATTGAATGGAAGTAAACGTGGAAGCCAACGAGGATGCGGTACAACTCACACTGAACTGGTAAACGAGGTCTCGTATTTGTGTTGTAAGTAAAGACAACTGAATATTGATACTATTATAGCTGTACAATACAATATATATATTAGGGATTTACACACGTCCCTAAATCAACTTTTTACATTTGATTGCGACACATTACTATATACTGTAATTTATTTCAATTATCATTTTACATAGGATGCAACAATATGATTCAGCTTATCTTTGCATTTATATGAATCAACACTGACTTTGACTGTAGATGTAACATAAAGTTATAACAAGTTGAGTGCATAGTAGTATATGTAAATTGACCCAGTATTCAAAAATTTAAAACCAACTTTAAAATGAAAACGTACAAAATAAATTCAAACATAACATTATATTATGCACTGAAATGTTTGAAATCAGTGCTAATAACCTTACTTGCTTCGCATTATTAACTCGGGGCAACGTCTGGCCAAGATCCTACTAAGTAGTTTCTGTTGACTAATCTCAGTGTTATCCCCTAAGTCCTAATCATTACGGGCCACCGTTGCTTTCATCATCAGTTCAGTGATATGTGATGATAACACTCAGACGCAAACACTTCAATGATGACTTTGCAATGAAACCGGCAAAAAAGTACACAGCATAAAATACTGTTGGAATATAATTGGAATCCGTTGAGGAAATGGAATTTTTATTCCCAAGACATCATGAGATCATCTGTTAACAACTTCCACTCTTTATCTTCAGGACCCAAACTCACATCGTTCCCATGTTAAATAGCGACCAACTCTGAGCTATTTTCTATACTCTAAAAAAGATACATACAAATTAGTTCAATGAAGAACCGAATTATGTCTGTAAATACATTAAATAAAATACATACACACAAACACAGAACCTTTTGAACCACTGAAGTCGAATCAACATACTTGTAGCCCCGAACAAAATTATTATCATTGCCATTAACAATAAAATGAAGATTCATAAAAGACTCTTTGAAAACTATAAGTACACTGATATATAATAAACGTGACTAAGGAAATAAGTTTCAAATACAGATCGTGCCTATGTGTAACGTTAAGAACAGGAACCCTTAAAACGAGAAAGTCGTATAGAATATCAATTGTACTGAATACGGAATGAATAGTGCGCCGAACTTGATTCTATGGCTTCTAAGCCCCTCACCGTGACAGTTGGGTTCTGATATCGGTGACAATTTTACGGCTTCCTGCAACAATTGTGAATGCATGACTATGATTTCCTCTTGACCACTTACATACACAGTTATTGGCTTACTTACACGCACAGCTATTGGCAGTAAAAGAAACAATACTTACATAACTAAAACAACAAAAAAAAAACAAAAGAAAAGTCTATGTATAACTGAACAAGAGAACGAGAATCAAATTCGATTCAGAAAAGGTATCCAAAAAGTACAAATCAAATAAAAGCCAAGTCGGAGACGCTAACACAAGAAACGACCTTCGAAAAGGTAACTGTCCGATCACAAAGGCCAATTCTATCAACTTAAACGATACGTGTACACTGGCTTCTATTAATCATTTAAATAATAAAAAGCTGTTGGAAAATGTACCGTATACAAGCCGAGGTAATTACTTACTAGATAATACTTAGTTTCAACACAAAAACTAACGTGCGACAAGACCTCGTCTCGGACATGGTGTGATTCGATTGAATCGAGCCGGTATCGATGTTTCGATATCCATTTCCAAGTCATAAAGTTTATTATTAATCACTGTTTATGCTGAACGTGGTTCGAATGAAATAGTCAAGGAAGTAACTAGTTATTTATATGAAAATACACAATACTCTAGAAACATGGCTGCAAGTCGAAAAAGTGTATACAGTTGTGACTAAAACGGTCAAGACCGAATCGGACTCGCGCGAAATAGGGTTTCTTAGTGTAAAAACCAAAACGATTTTCAGTTTCCTGTTAAAATTTAAATTTTGGATATTTCTCACTAACTGTTGCTAAAGTGTAACAACCCATATTACCTTCAAAATATTAGTGTTTAGGAATTTTGTAGGAAAAGGGGGAGGGGAAATGGTTACTTTTTGTGAATTTTCTTGATGAAAAAAATTATTTTCATCTACAATGAGTCCTTTCATTAAATGTCACATGATACACTAGACCATGTATTAAAAAAAACTAATTTACCTCTCCAAAAAGTCCCAAAACCACGACTCATTTATATATTCCTGGTATTTGACGTTGGATGTGTGGGTCAAATTCTATAAATATACTAAATTTGAACTTTACTGCCCATTTCAAAGGCACAGAAAGACAGACGCGAGTGATCCTACAAGGATTCTGTATTGTTATCCAATCTAAAGGACCACCGACGTACCAAAAACCAAACGTCTGTTTTGAATAATGCAACAATTTTAGATAGAGGCCTTAGTAGTTGCACGGCGCGCAGCATGCAATCGGTCTAAGAATAAAATATTACATTATAAATTGCTTTTAACTAATTCGGGCAAGATCATCACGAAACACATCCACGTAAAG
>DWPT01001849.1:0-17513 GCA_018251895.1 Agathymus mariae mariae | reverse complement strand
GGGAGCAAGATTTTCCTTATTGGACGACTGCTGAGAAATACCATACAATTCAACCTCTCCTCTCGTACAATTCAAGCATTACTTCAAGATTTTACTTCGATACGAAAAAAAGTATCTACGGGCATTCAAGGAGAAAAGGTTATTTATTTCAAAGGCTATTTATTGTATAGGGAAAAATTCTGAATGTATCCTTTATCTCAATACATTTAGGATCACGATAGGTGCCTGCTTCGAACGTTTACGGTTCAGATTAAGGTGTATTGGAAGACACATACTCATTAATACAAATGCTGTGCTTAGAAGTGAACAGTAAATACAAGTAAGTAAATAAAACAATTTTCGTGTAACACGTCCTTCAAATAGATACCAATATACTAAGTGAAATACTAAACGTGTACATCACGGCTCCTAGTTTTATTTGACCGTTCCAAATTGGAGCCTGAGAAGAGTCAAGACCAAAACCTACTGCGTTAGTAAAGTGCGGACCCTGCAGTGGGCCAATAATAGCGGCAATTTCCTCACGTTCCTCAACGAGATTATTTTTATCGCCCTTTGGTAAACAGAAGATGAAATGCAATACAAATGTAAGAGGATATAGCGGTGCCGTCCCGTAATTAAACCGTCTGGTGTTTTTATTATATACGGGAGATGGGGTAAATCTCTAGGCCTCTTTCAATTTACATTCCTCGTGAGAATTCACGTGAGGGAAATCTTATACTTCGTGTTATAATTTCGATTGTATGCAAGCTGATTTACGTTGAATGTGTTCATGGCTATTTCTATGAAATGATGTTTCCATATTTTGAAATACAGCTGCATCATATAAAATGACCACTATATTACTGTATATTAGTGAGGTATACTAAAAACATATTTTGATGTATATTGCACAGTAAGATCGTTATCCGTAGCGATATTGCCAACAATCCTATTCTATTGATAAAATTAGATAAACATGACATCTATATAACGTCACATAAAATGAATTATCTCACTCCCTGCGAGGACACTATTTGTAAACGAAACGACTACGTTTGCGGTAATGAAGCGAGGAAGGGTTTTAAACTAAAATAGCGAAAGATGAAAATGACAGGACCGTTTAACTCACAATAGTGGCCCGGCCATTTGAATTTACCTCACACACCTACACATCTGTTTGATCTATTAAGTAATTATACTGTCCGGCACTCGTCCAACACACCTCCAGCGTAGAGTTTCTCGGTATTATATCACTTGACGAGGTCCATTTAGTTTAGCATATGACATTGACAGAATCAAGTTATTGACGGCGACTCTTGACTTCACGTCATCATAAGCTAAAATAGACGACGATATTTATTACCGACCACGTGAAACGCTTCCTATACAAGGCATAAAATTTTACTATCAGTGGTAATTGCGTGTGAGGGGCTCCATCCTACTTAGGCCCTAAAGCCTACCCTGCTAGTGGTGCATTCTGCTGAACGACGAAGCTAGAGGTCACTGGGCTTTGTACCACCCAGATTAATTCCGACGGTACTTGCATGATGGTAAAGGAATGTTCCCATCTGTCTGGGTACCACTCTTCTTCTAAAACTAACCCTAAAATGTCCCATACGTGTTTTGAGTGCAGTGTCAGAGCACCCACCTATAATGCTCGTCCCGCGCTTCATTTTCGGTCGCCAAAGCATTGGTGATGAATTGGGTGACGGTGATCACTTACCGTCACGTAGCTCATTTGTCCGCTAATAACCTTACAAAAAGAAAATTGAACCTAAAAATATAAATAATTCACCCCACGAATATTCCAATTTCCCTAGATTATTAATGTAGAGTATAGAAAAAATACTTACTTCACAGACTACATTAAATTTTCTGTGAGTGAATTAATGTCACAACATTAAAAGCACACAACATAACAGACATACATATATTATTATAACATTATTTGAACTCGACCATGAATCTTCACAGGTGGCTCCGATACCCTTGAAATCTAATTTCACAATGGCTCATCACTTAACCAAGTACCATTCAACTGGCTTAACTCAATAGTATTGTTCACTGCGCTCCCGTCATTATACCTGAAACAACACAGAAAATCTCTTTGAGTAAATAACAACAATACAACCCTCCATTCAGCAATATAAAGAGGTCGTTGTGCGAGCGTAACAATGGCCGAATAAACATAGAAAATCCCTCAATTTGCGGCATAATACGTAAGAACGGAAAAGACATATGTGAATCAATATATGTAGAATAAAATACGTAAACAGGATAGTAATTAGAAAGTAAAGGAAAAAGTATATTTTTATCTTGTACTGATTTGTTTTATCAGGTCTTTGATTTTCAAACCTTGTTTAGTAAGACTATCAGAGAATATTACGAGTATAAAAGCATCAATTCAGCTCGTTATTTCTGTGGTCAATAAATATTCAATAAATAATTTATCGTTAACAACACATTAACAATTGATATTATTAGCCCCGAATGAGACACGTTGATAAAATTATTGATAACTCTTTCACGGTAACATTATACCCTACACAATACGATGCTGGAAAGTTTAATGTTTTTGAATCACGACAAAGTATTTTGGCTATTATACATGTAATTATTACAGACCAGCTATGCGCCCTCGGTTAATTTCAGACAACTTTCAATTGTAAATAGCCCCAGCACCTAACACAATTGTTATTAATTTATAAATTTTACAAGACGTTAAATAAATTTTTATTCAGGAATATGTTTTCCCCCTTCCATAGTATTTATCTATTGGATCATTTTAGAGTGTAGTCTAGTTACTGCAATACTTCCATAGTCAGTTAGTTACATTTCCTATTCCGCGGGAGTAGATCCACTTTCCGGACTAAAAACATAACATAAACCAAGTATAAATTAAATCTTTTCCGTGATTTTCGCATGATACCTACTGTACCAAATAGATATATATACAGATAGAAAACAGACAGCCAAGCAGAGAAACGTCTAAAAATATAAACGTAGGCATCTATGTTGATAACAAACCTTCAATAAAATTAAACGAAAGATATTGCTACGTCACAGTTTTACTATTACTAAACAGTAAAAGACAGTCAACAGAGCATCGCGTTTGACAAACGCAGGGATATGAGTCACACACCCTTCCTGTTTTCTAAGAAACGTAGGGAGCTTACGATTCAGTACAATGACGGTGCTTTAAAACGCAAGTAACGTACACAACCTTTATGTTATTTCTGACGCCATTAAATGGCTCTAATAAACATCCCGTTTCTGCATTAACCACAGATTTACAAATATAAAACATGGGAAAGTAAAAAAACAATAGTAGGAATAATATGCCATTCTTTGCCAGAGATTGGCCGTAAGAAAAAAAAAACATTTAAAAGCTTCCATGGATTCTTTAGTCAAATCCAACTTTCCTCGCTCGTGGTGTAATTTTGAAGGTCTCAGTCTGAAACGAACCAGTTGAGAGGAAGAACGACTCTAGAGTGGTGGCGCATGAACTCGATCAAGGCCCAGAGTCTCGACCCAGATACTCGTTCTTCCGAAAAAAGGATTAGCGAAAAGTCTAATTGTAACGGGTACTTACGATTTTTGTAAAAACGCTAAATTCCTGAGTACCGGTTACAATTAAAATCTAAGGCACTTACTACCTGTGAGGCTAAGGATTTCACAAAATGGAAAATATCGAGCCGAACGACCGCTTTCGTGTCAACGACAGCAAGAATACTAACTTAATAAAGGCCAATTCACTCTTTACTGGAAGACACCCGCATTTCTCTTCGCTTAATTCCATCCCCTTATACTATTACGTACATGCATTAGACTGTGACCAGAGAAACGTATCAAGGATTCAACGCGGCGACGTTCCGGTGAAGAGGAACAAAAGACGGCCATTTAGCACGATAACACTGCATCAGTGGTAGGAAGTTCGCATTTTGCATTGCATATTCAGTGTCTATATACACACTACGACATCATCATAGGGGCGTAAGTAAAAAATATATATATGTTCATGTAGTGAATATAAGTTGTCAGAAATGTTATCTCACTGATGTTATTTGTCAGCAAATTTCATTTCAGAATTTGCTACAAGATTTTCTTAGATTATCGGGCTTTCACGACAACTGTTAAACATTTACAGCCCATGACCGTCCTGCCGCCGGGCTAATCACTGAACGTGGGGTAAACGCCACAGTCTACCATACGAGCCACATACAACCACTAGACTACTAGGATAACACTTAGATGTGCAGAATTTCATAAGATACTTTCCTTTGACTAAAAAAAATAAGTAGTCATTATTTTTCAATACGTACATACATATGAAAAATTAAACGCATCCCTGATTCAAAAACAGTTCTAGTACTGCGTTATATTAATATAACTGTTTAGTAACACATTATGGTAAGGTAAAGTTGAATTTTTACATGTTTCGTAATTCAACAACGTGAAAGAGTAATTCATGCATAAATTTACCTTGTGTGTTTGGAATCGCATTAAAAATAACAAGACTTGTGTACAACATACTGCGCAACGAGTCGGAAGCGAGTCCTCCACGGTACATGCCAGAGTGTGCATAATGCATTAAGCAAGGCACCAAACGCGTTTTGTATTTCAAACATTGCTCAATTTGTAAGGTAATTTTAGTATTACTTGAACAAAGATTTTTAAGAAAGGATTTAAGATATTAATACCCACACAACAATCAATAGAGACAAGTCACTTAACATAATATTGTCAAAATACGATAAGAAAACTAGTGATTTTATAACTAAGGTACAAGAATTTTCAAACAGCTTTTAATATTTTCAGCTATAAAATCCAGTTCATTTGATTGATGAAACAGTACGCAATACGATATTGAGTTGACATAAAGCTGACCTGTCGATGGAGATTGATATCATCGATATCAAGTCCGGGCTCATTTAATCTTTTCAGATTCTTTAATAGGCATGTTTGGTCTATTAAGGTGTTTATGAACTATTAAGGTGTACCACAAAATCAAACCATTAATGACACGGAATCACACAAACATATGCTATACATGGATTTGTTGCAACTAAAGTTTTAAATGTTTATTTCTTATCGTGTACAATCGTCGCTTTAGTAAATGCGCTCAGTAAAAGAGTGAAACAATCCCTCCTGATGGTAAGTGGTGATGAAGTCTAAGCTTTATGTTGCTATTCCTTCTTGTACAATCTTCCACACTTGTGTATCAAAAATTTGCGAAGTTCGTAATATTTATGACTAGTGTACCTTAAAGGTATAATATCATACAGTTAAATAAAAAAATTACCACCAGTTTCAATTGTATGCCGTTCGTTTCAATCCAATCGGTCGCCGTAGATACTGAATGCAAACAAACGCCGATGACGTACGGTAGCCGGGTTACCGCGATATTGATTCAAGGCGCACCGACCTCTGCCGGGGAGCTACGGCAACGGACACTTGCTTGTGTAACGATTATATTGCACGGATTGAGAAACGATTGCACTGAATGCCGAGTTATGTTCTTGCAGGTACACGTGCCACGTATAAAAATGGAAGTCAGCAACCGATCTCATTTGCTGGGGTGTTCAAGATAGAAACATTGACAGGGAGCCTTTATATACATTAAATATTCCGCTTAAGTTTACATAACATCCAAAGTGATGTAATTTTTATTAATGTAAGGTATGCAAGAACCGGCCACGTGTATGTGTGTATGTGCGAACATCTGTAACAATTCTGTGTACCTTCCTCTGCGACAAGTAGGTACAGACATAATAAGTAGAATGTTATTTTTATGATAACATATTCTCGTATAACTGGGAACGTGAATAACTTTTTAATTAAGAAAACTATACATTTCTATAGGTATTTACATTCTAGCATTCCCACCTCCTTCCCTTCCTTACAGTATCTACAGGTACGGCGTCAAAAAGTGAGAAATTAATTCAAAAACAATCTTTGTACGCTATAGTTAGGTACAACGTCTTTGAATCAAGAAGACAAAAGTTCGACACCGCAATACAATAAAATATTATTTGTTCTACATCCACAAATCTTATTTCATAACTCGTTACGCTCATTTATATATAATTGCTCTACATCGTCAGCACTCAAACGAGTCGGAACTCTGAGTAACTGAGTTATAGAAATCTGCTATTTACTTGATACCTACAACATTATTTAGAAATAAGTAAACTTTCAAGTCGGGCTTGGTAGAAAGTAATCCAGTTAAAGCTTTGTAATGTGGAATTTCTTTGAGGGAGAGCTAACAATAAACTATCCTAGGGTGGCCACACCCCTTCCTTGATTGGAAACCGCGGACACCACAATGCAGGGTCATCGCGCTGCATAAAGCGCTATTTTTCTTCCGACTTAGACTATTAAAATTGGTACTGGTGTATTTTTATATTCATTATATCTGATTATCTATCGAACCAGAGGATCTCGTATGAAAAAAGAAACGGACAGACGGGCTGCAAGACGGTAATATGTTAAAGATAAGATAATTTATATCAATATACACACGTCAACGTGCCATCCATCAACTAAAAGCCCAAATTTTTTGTGAACTGTAGGCAACTTGTGACAAATCAATAAGTTCTTCAATCCACCTATCTGAGACGCAATCATTTAAAGTTGCTACATGTGTCTGTCTACCTACGAGTATGTGTACCGCAAGCGTATTAAAAAAAAGTACCGAGTAATTTTTAATGTTTATAATGGCCTGTTGGTAATAGTATTACAGTTTGTTCAGTGTTTTATGTATTCCTGATGATTTGTAAAGACTCGCGTGCCAGTGGGTGCCGGCTGTCACGCCCCTCAGACAGTCAAGTCGCTTCACGTCAGAATAAGGTGTGGTTTTGGTTCTACTCGAGTTGAATAAAACTAAAATTCCATCTTTCATCAGAAATATAATGACATATTTAAACTGTCATTACACATTTCTACATACAAAATAGTAGCCGATAAATGAAATAGTCGCATTACATATTGCAATTGCATTCGAATATGACGTATCATTGAAATTATGGTCTGTAGAAATATTCATTCGAATCGAGGTCTGTGAGATTTCATTAAAACTTGACAATACATCCACATAAGTAAATAAAATATTAAACTGGAAAATAAAAACCTGAAAGATATAATGCAGATTGTGTAAATTCATTCTCAAAATATATAATTTAAACTTGAAATATTCAAGAACGAGGCATTAATTATAAAAATATGCCTATATCTAATTCATGACAACAATTAGCTTCGCCCGATGTCGCGACTTGCGTGAGAAATTCATATTTCCAGGAGCCTGCCAGCACGGTTCACTTTGTTCTTGATCAGGACGATTGTTTTGATTTTTTTCCTTTGGTCTGTGTTTTGGTAAAATGTTATTCCACGAATTTTCGCTTTCACGTTTTCATATGTTTTCATTAAAAACAATATTTATTGCTAACTAAATTTCTCATATTTTATTTTAAAATATGTTCTGAAATTGTCATATTAGACCTGGTAACACTGTCAACAGTAAAAAAGTTTAATCCTTAATCACGCCAATCGCAAAAAGAGACACGACCTTATTTTAGTCTTCATTTAGAACTTAATCTCATAGATTTGTTTACTGCGTATCGATCGGGTCATTGAATAAAAAATTAAAACATAGTCCTTAAAATTTTATACATTCCGAAACAAGTATGAGTCTGTTGTTGCTAGTAAAATTTCACTAACATAAATGACCAACGCTGTATACCCAAATGAACACATACGTCAAAATTACCGAGTGATAATTTGAGCTAAATTAAAGCCAAGGTCGCAACCATTCAAATGAAATGATGATGTCATCAATCAACTGAAACAAATGTGGAACATTTCATTTTACAAGTAAACTATTCTAGAAAATCACGACCACATTAACTTGATAATTTCATGTGATAAGATTAATTACTAGGAAATTTCGATACTTGTGCAATACTCGTTTGAATTAACACATGACTTCAATTATTCTGATGAACGGATGACTGAAGGATCATTTATCATAATCAACCTTTTAAGTTCACCACTGAACAAAGACCTCGTCTAAGACAAGCCAATGACACGTCTTAGAAGATGAACATTGAACTCGTTAATTTAAAAATAAACAAATCTATTGGTTCAACCAAAACGTTACCTCGTTACTAAAATATTTTTTCAGTTACGGGCGTAATTCTTATTTTTGACGTTACAAATGACATCGAGACGACAAAGGTCTGATATTGCTGGTAACATAATGGACAAACAAATACTACGGACTCTACACCAGTATGAATTCACTCATCTAAGAGGAAACAATAATCTTCTAGGTGTGTAATATTTATTTTATAAAAGAGGAACCTCGTGATATGACAATTACTTTGCAACACCTGCGTCACTTGTGACTCGGTTATATAAAAGAATACATATATATATGGTAATAGTAAATCTAAATGGTGACGGAGTGCTTTAGACGTGATTGCCAAAACCCGACGGATAATAATTGCAAGCTTAATGACCGTACTCTAATTAAGTAGGATCATGACTACAACTTAACGTAACTCTCGCATTAAACTCTTTATAGCTCTATTAGACTCGCAGCTATCTGCCACTTAAAGGAAATTCATTTCAAGTAATCTGGACAATCATCAATGTAAAACAGCACTTCCGCTGTCATTTCCGAATTGCCAATGAAATCACATTAAAATTTGTACAAATTCAATGAAATGGACAAATGAAGAAGATAAAATATAATCATGAGCAAAAATAACTCATGGAACAATAAATTATGCTACATCTAAGGTACAATACATGAAATTCTTCCTAAAAAGGCGTGAAAAAAAAATTATCCTCCAGTACTAGCGACAATTAATTAAATAAACAATCGATAAAACAAATGAAAACGAATTTATTAATAGGCTTACATAACCTATACATAAATACTCAAGTACTATTATGGCACAAATACACTAACATGAAAAATATATGAATATGGTTGACGAAGATATACGTAAATAATGTTTTTGTATGATAAGCATAAGATCTCTACCGATATCAATAAATAACTTATCATTTTCGCAATCACATGTTCATCCTATAATTATATCCTATAATATAAACCTAGTATTTTCTTCGAGTTCGGTCTAGACGATTTTTTTAATTTTTAAAGAACATACGACAGGCACACACACAAATTCTGACAATAAGAGGATTTGGGTCGGTGAGTCCTAAATCAAATATTTATCAGGAAAAAGGACTGGTACAGTCAAGTAGAGAACAAAATCTGAAATTGTTAAATTTACATTGGATACACTGACTTTCATTTATTCATTACATCAAAATATAATTTATTAAACAAACTGCTTCATTGCAGACATTTACCAGTATAACCGGATTAGAAATATGAACAAGCAATTTAGAAAATTGGAGATAAATTTTCATTAAAAATCAGTAAGCAATAGTTTCCACTCCGTCTGCTAGACGAGTGTGGCCGTCTAGACTGGTTAAGTTATTGCGTCCTGTAGGATTAGGCATTCGGTATACGTTGGCGTGCCAACAAAATTTAAACGTTAGCGTATTTTGAAATGGCCCACACATGTTACCATATTTTAGGGATAAAATCGTGTTCGCTGCAAGAAACAATTTTTCGTCATGCCGTATGAACCTTTCAGTTTACGGAGTTCTGAAACATGGGTCCGACAACACAAACATAGTGAAAATATTTTACAAAATGGAAACCCTGACGGTATGAGAGCAAATATTTTCTGTAACAAAATAAATCATAAATGGAAATACTGAGATTTCGAAGACGACAACAAATATCATAAATATAGAAGAACAACGAAAAGTTTTAGTAACAGGGAGAAAACGGCGGCCGTTCACATCGCCATAAAAAAGTTACTCGCGTCTCTCGGTTCACGAGCGAGGAGTGCGTGCCTAAAACTTGAGCAAGGGACGAACCTAAACTAACGCCACGTCTTATACTGGTGCCAATCAATGGGGCCCGAGAGGGGAACACGAATCGTTGTTGCAAATACGCAGTGTCGAATGGAATTTAATGAAGATATAACACTGTTCGCTGTACTTTCGAGGACACGTATTACCTACTGTTCAAGTATACGTCATATTTCTGATGACAATTTGAGTTTCGGCTTTCATTAACCTTTTTAGTAATACGCTATCAAGCTGAATATACAAAGTACAGTACTGAATAAATGAAAAAGTGCTACCAACATACAAGTCTTCAGCTAGTTCTTACAGAAATGTCAGCACGATAAGCATAAGAGTGTATATTGGATAGATGGACAAACACTACACTCACAACAGTCGGCATCGGAATGGACATCAAGTCAAAACCACGGCACGAGAATGTTTTTCTTTATTTATTTATTTTTTCTAATACTTAAAAGCTAAAAACTCAAATAGCTAAAAATGTACATTAATTAAGATTAAAATTAAATACCAAAACCCAAAATCCATTTTATTATGAAAACTTAGATGTGATCTGAATGCACTTATAACTCAGAAGGCCCCAGATTTTTCAGTTCAGATAGTTGGAATAGCTCCAACATTCTTATTTCAAAGGGTGTTGACCGATGCCAGCCAGGTTACGTGGCTTATACGGAATAAATGATAGTAATAACGCAAGCGGGACTGGAAATAAGGAAATATTTACTATGTAAGCTTTACAGCTTCGTAAATTTGTTTTCGCCTGTCCTACGTCTCATGAGTCCTTGAGATAACTATTTACGTGATTCTTTTGACGCGTTTCACTAAATCCGACTGCTACATTGTATGTCAATGCTATCGTAAAAGCGAATCGATAATCGCTTCCGAAGCCATCAAATATTTGTACAACCGCTCCAACACAGCCTTATTATACAACTGTTTAACTAAACTAACTATCTATGAATAATGGCTAAGTAGTCTATGAATGAAAAACTACTAATTACTATAATTTACTACAGTACATTTTCTTAAATTACAGTTAATACATGCTCTAAATAGTTAAAGAATATATGCATGAAACGTCGCATGTAATTATGCAAAAACCAACGACGACACGTAATTATTCTTTGCAATGAGAACAGATTTTAAAGAAGGTTTTTACCACAGTTAAGTAAGTTTACGCGAGTTTTAAACAAATATTTACTTTCACGCGAATGATTTATGGGGCTTCCCCTCAAAATAATCCTCTCATATAAATGACTAGTAGTAATAAAGGTATAATTTTACAGCTCGCCCTCGAAGGGTGCGCCCGAAAGCTATGAATTCACGTAAAAGCGTCATGCCATTGTAATTTTATGACGGCCACAGCGAGTGGCACGGAACTCGAAAGGGCCTGAGCTCTAAAGTATTTTCTAAATTTTCATTTATCGTATTTTTTTAAATATTTATAGCAATCACAGCACCATTCTTCATATTCATCAAGTTTGTATTCAATAGTAAAAAGGTTAATAGACTTTTAATCATTCTTAAAAGCCTGTCTCTAGTGACATTATTTTGAATCACAATATATTTGAATAACAACGAAATTGAGCAACATGTTTCCAGTAGAGCTAAAATTAGCCCTACTATTTGATTCACTTAAATACACGACATATTTAGAGATTTCACTAATCATCCTGTTTTGGAAGTGAAGTGGTAGAGCATGACAATCAAATTAAAATTCAATATAATTCAATCATATAATAATAATCATAATCATGTGTATTCTGTAAGTATACTTATGCACGTGATTTTTTGCTTACACTACCGCTTCAAAAAGGTGCTTTAACATCGAGGAGAACAAACGGCGAGAGAAACTCCTCAGCACATGTTTTAACACAACACATAGTAATTACAAAGTTAGGTTAAACCTGTGCACAACCGGTTTCGACACTATTATTTCCAAGCATCCTTGTATATATAATATATTCATCTATACCATAACATCCTTTACCTATAAGCTGTGCTGTATTTAACGTGTCGCTTAGAAGTTCCATTAGAAAAATTACGTATCAATTTTGGAACCATAGTGTAAAAACGTACTTTATACATGTCTGATAAATAAATGTGTATCTCTCGATTTCATTTATAGGTGACAAGGTCGGTAGACCCAAATCAAGCTGTAAGATACGCACACTATAAACATCATGCTTATTAAACGTACGCGTATTATTTTCTCATCTACGGATCATCCAAACGAAACGACATTTAGTTGGTGAGCTGCTGTTTAGCCTGAGCTTAATAGAAAATATGAAAATGTACCAGGAGGTAATTTTGGGCGTAAAAAGCCCTGCGGTGGTCTGAATAGTGCGCGACATGAATAAAAAGGATATGTAAGAGCACGTCATACAAGCGCTACCCAGGGAGTTACCCCACATACCGCACGACTTGTCTCACAACCGATGAGTTGAAGCAGACCGTCAAATAAACTTATCGTAACTATAAACCAATTCATTTTTTATATCGAACCACAGATATATAAATAAACGCAGACGCGTTACCCATATATTGTTAATAGAGTAATAAAACCTTTATTGTTTAACATTAACCTTTGATAAGTTAAACCTTTAACATTGTAGTAAAAGGAACAGGGTATGTAGTAAAAATGTAGCATTTTCAATTTTTTTTTTATCATATATTTTAAGGAAATATAATACGAATATGAAGTATCTGTTTTCAGCCTCTCATTAAATTTTTTTTTTTTATGATAATAGTCGACAAACGAGCAGACGAGCCACCTGATGGTAAGTGGTCATCGTCGCCCATGGACATCAGCAACACCAAAGGTATCACTGATGCGTTGTCGGCTAGGAAATGAGAAGGTGGTAAAAAGAAGGTAGGTAGGTCTCATTAAATACATTCCAGACATCTGTGACTCGTTAATTGGCGATTTTAGAACACATTTAACAATCTACTTAGTGTAGTTTTACTACTAACTACATCTCTTCCACAAACTTTCGTTATACATGAGGTTTATGTATATTATACATATTATTTTTATTTACTTATCGTATCGTTTACGTAGCTCGATTCAAGAATAAGTTACAATCATATCTTATATACTCGTAGGGAATTAAATTTAAAGGACACTGTGGATTTTTTTCTCCTATCAGTAATGCTTTGCTGCAATCATTAGATGAGAGCTCAATGGAAAGTGGCGACGTGGTTTAGGATGGTAAGTGCATCAAACAAGTGCAATTCTACTCACACTTAACTAGAAACGCCCACGGCAAGTGTGAGAAGCGCTGCATTCTCATTCCTAATCACGACAGTTTTGTGTGAGAAAAATTAATCCTTCGTTACTCTGCCGGTGAAGCAATTTCTTAACATTCTATCATGACATATTTGTGACATGATAAACTGAAAACACGTCCTGTTTGTGAGTACGGTATTATATCATTGTTATAAAAGTGCTGTTCAACCAGATGCCTACCGCTCTCAAGATTTATTAGGTGAAACAAGAAAATCGCTTATATTGTACGATGCTGATAAAATGTTTTCTATTTGGAAATTGTATTGTCCATTTAGTGACGCGGCTTTAATATGTGAGTATCATAATGATACCTTTCTTATAGAACGCAGGACTGAAACATCTCAATAGATTTTTTTATCCTTATCGATTGATTCATCAACGTCCAGCTGAAGCGACCGACTCTTCAGAGCGTAAGAAATAGAGAACAAAAAATATTTACGCACACGTTTCATGTTTTTAAGCAGTATAGTTATAGAAATAGCCGGCACATATTATAATAGAATGCATTATTACTATTTCAATTTCAGGTATTATAATAATTATTTGTTTCCTATGGGAATAATTGTAAAATTACAAGTACATATATATTTGAAACACTATACTACTTGGGTATTAGGTTAATATTAGATATACTTGAAGGCTTTCATAAGTATTTTACAAACTGAAAATTGCAAAAATACATTGTTACGAAATTTCTCACGTACTACGTAACGTCAAGACGCGACCTATAAATATACCTTAAAATATAGCACATTTGTTAATCTCGGCCTTAATATCAAATATCTTTTAAATTCGCGTTAGGTTTTCCAGCAAAATAATACGTTTCCGACGTAACTAATAAAATATAAATTGACATCGCGTTGAGACATCTGAGACACTGCGAGACTTGCAAAAGAGCTTTCGAAACTTACACTAAGTAAAAACTTGTTAACTTAGTTTCGTTTAAAACATACGCATTCATATTCATACATTCTTAGTTCGTGTGCAATAGATAAGCTTCCTCAATTTATTCCAACAACTTTGTATTTTCTTTGTTAACTTAGTCTCTCCACGTTTCGACATGTTCAAAGTTACTTATTACGTACCCGTCGCCGTCAGAGATGTCAGCCTTTTTTTAGGTTAACGAGGTTGTGAAGGACGCGGCATGATGGGCGATGAAATCGTTAACGTAATTAGGCACACTTGAGACAATGTTGTAGATTACTAGAAAAAATATAGTATTTTCTTTATTGTAACATATTGTCCATTTTTGTTCGCCCTTTTGGTAATGACTGTCAAACAAGCAGAAGGGCCGCTTGATTTTTACATGCAACACCAAGCGGCGCCGGCGTTTCTAAATCTATCTATACTAATTATATAAATCTACAGTGTCTGTTAGTATGTACATTAATTTTGTTTGTAAATATTCAGTGTTTGACGCACTAACATAAGTTATGCACCAATTTGAAAATTTTTGTCTGTCTGTATCGTTATAACTATGCCTCGTTATAACTCAAGAACGGCTTGATCGGTCTTAATGAAAATTGGTACGTAGTGAGAACTCGTGATTGTGCAGGCTATATAATGTTTCGAAAAGAGGAGGGCGGCAGCCTTTCGTAGTTGCTGGATGGATCGGCTGGAAACCTTAGAGAGGCAATAAAAAAACCCCAGTTAGTAATAAAAACTACCTGGACACTTGAAGCCATTGCATGCCATCGTTATGTCGATTTCCGGGTATTATTAACTTTCTATGGAAGGCGTAGAAAAGTCTGGAAGGCCCGGCAATAGCGGGCAGGGTCGTCCACAGAACATTCGGTTCCCGAATACGATAGCGAAGGGTTCTCTCCCTACGAAGCGAAATCGACCTTGGATCTATGAGTGCGACTGCGGCTGTGAGAGTGAAACAAAGTCTCTGCGGAACTATTATGGCATTTCACGAACCTGCGGATCCTAGCACCGCAACCATAAAATATCAATAAACCTAATGATGTCTAATCAAGACAAAATAAATAAAATTTTGAATAATCATGAACTATCAACCCGAATGGAGACGGAGGGATCCGCTAGTATTATAATAAATCCCAAATCGTTAAAACATTTTAAACTAATGTTAGTACAGTGCTTGGGAAGTAAAAAAAAATTACAATTATGCACAAGTACCGTCAGGATAACCTGGATACTACATACCCCAGGGAGCTCTAACTGGAGAATCCTGGAACCATTGTCTCGTCCATTATCCAGCAGAATGCACTACAAGCCGGGAAAATCATTCCGTACCAATGTACTCAGCTTGTATCGCAAGCTGTAAGGATTCATATTCAAGGATGGATAATGCACCTTACATCTTAAAAGTATAAAATCTCTCCGGCTGACCCCTGATCATATAAAAAAATTTAATAGGCGATAAATGAGTAGAAAATCCATCTGGTGTTAACTGGTCACCGTCACCCATGGCTATTAGTGACACCAGATGGATCGCCGATGCGTTAATACAGTTCCTTAGTATACACCCACTAAAATGAAAATCTACGCACACAGCCACTATCAACCCACACTTTTTTTGTAAATAACCGAAAAACGAACAGACGAGCCACTTGGTGGCAAGTGCTCACCGCTGCCCATAGACATTAAAAACACTATGGATATCAATGATGAGTTGTTGGCCAAGAAATGAGAAGAAGAGATCTATTAAACACGATGAAAAGTATGACTCTTGCATACTTCGACCATAATACAAGTTCGAAATATGCAAGAGTCATCAAAATCTGTTAAAATGGTTTTAATATTATACATGTTCGAAGAGATAGGCCGGCAGACAATAATAATATATATATATATGTTTAGGGCTCTATATCGATTCAGCCCTGTTACAATCTTATAGCAAGCACAGATTATTCTACCTTTCAATGTACTGTAATGAGCAGAAATAATTAAGACGCTTGAATAAATGTAAAAATGACAATATAATTAAGCTATTGTGCAGAGAACGAACTGGCGAAACAAATTTATACAACTGTCTAAAAATGGAACAGAAAGTTGTTATATTTTTATGAAATGCTCTTAATGTTAACTGAACAATAGGTTTAAAATGTTGATTTACATACTTTTAATATGACTTTGTTTCAGTAAAAGATATCGAAGTGTGGGATTAATATATGACATTCAAAGAAATTGAAATGATAATTCATTGTATTATAAATGATACTTGGTAGCTCGCGATAAACGTTCCGTATAGAAATGGCTGGTTTTATAAAGCTTAAAGTATCGCAAAGTAGTAATTCCAGATTCAGGAACCATACAAAGTGCGATATGAAAGCATCCATATACGAGGATGTATAATGTGTAGTCTACGCACCTGGAAGCTTAGTCCGTCCGAATACACGGAAATATTTTAAAATTAAGTGTTTTTCTCTGGTAATATTTTTCATATGGAATGATAAAGATTAACATAAAAATTGATTTTGTAACAGTTAGTTTATATGTTATGACTCTTTATATGTCACCAATTAAGACTTGAATGTCCGCTAGAGCTTATTTCTCGCTCAAGGGTCCCGTATTCGAATCTTTAAGCAACATAAGGTTTTCGATATATATGGTTAAAATGAATCATCACTGGTCTAGAGAAATGTTTGACACTATATACTAAAGACTCATAGGGGTCGTTGAACTTTTTCACGGCGTGTACTAGTGTCAGCATACCACAAGTTGGCGTGTCTCCTCTCCATTTGTATCACTTTCATAATTACTATAACTTTACAGATCGTTACTTCCTTTACTTTACCTGTATGCGAATGATCTTAAATATGTACTACAGTCTTTGGAAGGCTCACTGCAATCTTAACTTTCATCCTTTACTCAACTTTCCTCCTGCCATTATCATCTTTCCAAGCCATGCGTTCTTGTGGTCTCTCTTAGTAACCCGTAACATAGCATTATTTTATTTTGTAATTTAACATAGAGTTACATTTACTTCCACGCTTCTAGTGAGTGAATTAGTAATTTGTAAGATTGAATAACGGTTTCGCATTTACAACTATCAAATTTAGTATTTGACTATTCTCATAATATTGTAATATATATATAAATTGTTTTTATTTTTACTTATTTTATCACTTATTAATCGTTGCAATTAGTTTATGTACACGTACGTTGCGAAAACCCTGACAGCTCCTTGTGGATTACAGAATACACTGCATATATATATAATTGTACAAAGCAATACGTTGTAGTCTCCACGGACATCTGTGTTTTACTTTGAATCCCGTCTTACGTATTTTACAGCATTAAATGCGCTGTAATCAGCGGTAGGCTAAAAACC
>DWPT01001848.1:0-17521 GCA_018251895.1 Agathymus mariae mariae | reverse complement strand
GCGTAGTTTGACGTTCGAAAAGTGTTTGTAAAAACCAACTTCGAATAAAATATTATTTCATTTCATATTATTTCATTAGGAAAAATGTCTGTTTCATTTAATTTTAATAAGTGAGCTTAATGAAAATACTAATTCACAGGAGAAATTTCAGTGTAAAATTTGCTCAGAGAAAATTCGGAAACATTACCTTATTCAAGCTGTCTAGTTGTCAAGTCCAAATCCAGCAGCCCAATGTATAAGAGCCGTAAATAGTTTGAGATTTTGCAACAAATTAGATCTATTCATGTGTCACGTTCAATAACGAATACTTGTGAAGAAGTGAATAAATGTAACTGTACAATGGGTTCAATGGTCATACTATACAGGATCCCGAGTTCAGATTCTATGTGCATATGTAACTTTTCAAAATTATGTGGGCTACAAATAATTGTTTAGAATAATGGAAAAACTTACCGTTTAACTTCAATATATATAAATATAATTTTAATTGTTGGTAACAATTTGCACTTAACTATATTTCATTCTTACAAACTAATCCAGTTTTGTGTAAAAAAAAAAATGACTAAATGCTTAACTCACTATAATTATTACCATCTTCTAACCAACAATAATTGATAACATATTTTTGTTTATATAATATATCTCTATCTAATGTGTCTACCTTATAATAATTTGTCTCTTTCGTACTATACACCTCTCTACTAAGTGTAATGCTACCGCGGCACCCATAAGACAAACGACGTCAAGCTGCAACTCCGCTTCTAGTTATTTATCATGTTACCGCTGGTTGTCCAATAATCCATCTTACTAACCAGTATAGAGTGAAGTAGAGCAAGATTTAATAAAATAATTACTGCATCATATCTTTATAACATACTAAAAAGTACATTTTTTTTATTATATTGTTCTTCTTTTTTCACATATTTATATATTGTCTTCCATTTCTGATCTATGATCCAAATTTCACGTATTCATTTCATTGGGAAGTTAGTTAAAAATCAATTATCAAGTTCCATCCGGACAGCATACAAGAACGCGAGTTAATAAAAAAAATATGGTAAAAAGACAAAGTTCACGAATAGTTACATAATAACAAATCACATTTAATTGATAGACATTGTTAAATATGCCATATGATAATATTTTTCCGAAAATTTAAATTTCAGTCATATGTCATAGTAGTTGATTTTTTAATTTTCTAATTTACCCCTCAAACACCTCTCTGTATAATAATTCATTTTCTTACAGTACACTTTTTATTGGATCAATGATTTTCGCCTTTTCGTCCAGAAGACCCGCCAAAAATCGTGTATCGGAGACAATCAAAATGAGTGACCTATACGCTAGTTTTACGTTTTTCCATTGCATATGCGGAACTCTATATAGCAATTTATGGTCAAAACACTGTGATAAAGTGATCCACATTAAATACAATAAGAATTTGAACCAAACCCTTAATAAAGCCCCAACGTCACTAAAGCGATCGATTTCATAGCACATTTAGTATCAATCCAATGGGTGTATGAATGAACATTGCCTCCGCCTTAATTGATGCTCGCAACAACCGTAATGCTTAACAACCGCTCCATTGATAGCTGACAACGACCATCTGCAGCATCGTAAATGCCTACGATGCCATGGACACTGTTCATGTGTCTTTTACCGTTGCATGCTACCGTACTATGGTACATAAAGACTTTATTGGGATTCAGAGTATAATCGTTTAGAATTTCCACAAAACAAAAATCGCGTCCAAAAAAACTAAAACAGCTTTATAACTAATAACTAAACATATGTATTTATTGTCATTATGTGTCAATATTTGTCACTATGTGTTTGTCATATGTTGTTATGTTTGTCATTAAATTTAAAGTCGTCCAGTCTACTTAAACTTTTTAACTCAAACTTTTTAAACTTATTACTTCAAAAAATCGCTTAAAAATGTGTTTGTAAAATTTAATATTCATTAATTAACAATTAATGAATATTCAATATTCTGTAGCTATTATCTGGTATATCTGTTATCATTAGTATAGATATACTTTCATAATAAATAGGTAAACAATTTAAATATTTAATATATGTTAAATTGTAAATTAATTTATAATTGTTTTACATTTGACGTTGATTGTTATAGACATTGACTGGCGTTGATTTTGATTGACATGAATTTATCTCATATTTAATATTATTTCGATTTTATGATTGCATTTAATACTATATTTTGACATTGTATTTTATGAATGAATTTAAAGCATTTTTTAATCAGTGTAATTGGGTGATCCGTGCTAATTAATTCAAATAAATAATTTAATACAAAACATATCATTTGTAACTTCAATTAAAATGAAACGCAAATATGTTCACAGGTCATGGGGATCCTAAATGCTACATATAACATTTTTAGGTCAAAAGACAATGAAATATAACTAATGACATCAACGTATCAAAAATACGTTTCAAATGAGGTGATTGTTATCGTCATATCATATTCAGAGATAAGCTCTCACCTACATTGTGACAAAGGAAGTCATCAACGTGACATATATTAATAAGGATCACGTACGCGCCCAGGGACGTCTTTGACCTCAAGAAGAATTACGTTTCCATTCCATGCCAGATTACTTAACAACTCGACTCATGATAAATAAGCCTCAACGTTTTATGTCCCATTGCATACATTCACACTTCACAAGTGTATACATTAGGGGTAGTTGCTTTGTAGATTGGTTATATACATGGTTATATAGTTTACATAGCTTCGTAACATTAGTTTGATTATGTTAGTCAAGTTGCGTGGTACATTTCCTCGTAGATTAAGTGGTTTTTTTATGGTAATAGCCGACAAACAAGCAGACGAGCCACCTGATGGTAAGTGGTCACCGTTGCCCATGGACATCAGCAAAACCAAGGGTATCACTGATACGTTCTCGGCTAAGAAATGAGAGGAAGGCAAGAAAGAAAGTGTAGTATATGGCAACTTAGAAGAAAAGAGTGGCTTGTCACCAGTGTCATGAGGGTAGACATTCGATTATGATTGGGAAATAAAATGGAGAGGAAAGATTTAAACGCCTTTAAATGTATATCCTAAATAAACCCTATACTAGGAATATTACAGAAAGTACTGGCTCTCAAGCCCCCAGCCAGAACACGACGAGTCGTTTGGCGGCTGACTCAAGCAGGAAGGTGGTAGCTAGGCAGGCAGGCTTCACGGAAAGATGATACCAAAATAATAATTAACAAAATAGAAATGCCATTGTATAAGTAAGTATACAAGGACATTTGTATTCTAAAGTTTTAGTTATTAAAATAAAGCTAGACCACGAACAGAGGAACTGATTAGTTAAGTTGTTTATAATACTGACCTTAGTTAAGTTAAACTTAAATATATTTAAGCTGATAATTAATTAGTGTTATCTGGATCATAATGTAGATCTCAATCATATAGTTCGTTTTTCCGTGGTTACTTTTCTGTACTGATTATGCAAGAGCACTGTACCCAAACCGCTTTCAGTTTGATATTAGAATATGATAATACACTGTACACTTTCATAATAAATAGGTGAACAATGGAAATACTTAACATATTTTAAACCGTTAAATAATTCGTCACAATTAGCTTGACATTGCTACAAAACATATCATTTGTAACTTCGATTAAAATGAATATACTATATAATTATTATAGGCCCGAGACAAACTCCTCAGTCCTGATGATACATTAATGGTTAATTGATGATAACTTATAGCGACCGATCGAACACATTGTCAATATCTTCCCGGTTATGTACTTTGAGGTCCAACTCTTCAAAATCAATGATGTATGCTCAGATACTGTACATTAACTAAAGCATTGTCAAGTCCTGATGATGTTTAATTTTTTTTTTAAATATAAATACGACATAAGAGAATATCTGCCACCTGATAGTGTCACCGACTTTTAGCCTGACAAAATGGAATTGGTTGACCTGTTTATCAGCTCCCTGGCGCTACAACTGAGGTTTTAATAGTATATAACTGTTAATTCGAGAAGAGGGGTAATTGCTAGCAAGGCGAGTTACTCTATCACTAACAGTATTATCTAACAGGAAGGACCAACACCAATAGCTTTCTTTGATCATCATCATCATCATCAGGGGCAGGGGAGGTTGGTTTGAACTAAAATATCGTTGAAGCACATAGTACTTATAAATAGAAAAATCTATTGAAATTTTATTTTACTTCAACATTGTATTCGGACGAAACGACCACTCCTTGATAATAGTTACGACTACTCAAATCCTCATACTAGTTGGGCGGACGACCTTTTGAATTGCCACACCTTCGCCATTATGTACGTCGACTTGGCACATGGGTCATTTAGGACGGTCGCTACATTGTTAAGGTTCAGGAGATTGTAGCAAATATATAGAATAATAATAATAATCTATTCAGCTATGTATTATATGAATGAGGGCGATTCTTGTTAAGAAATTTTACGTCACATATGGAATTTTTAGAATAACTCGTCTGTAAAGACGTTTACTGACTGACACTCCTGCACTGGAACTTCCTTCACAAACCGTGACATGTCACGTATATGTTTTATACGACCGGGAACCAAATTCGGGTCCCTTTACTCGGCAGGCAGGTTTACTACCAACTCCATTGAGGAGTCGTCAATTCTATTGTCGCTTTGTAGGTTCAAGTAATTGTATTGTATTTATAAAAGTTGATATTTATTTTGTTCATAGAATTTGGATTTATCTGTTTGTAATTTTTAAGTAAAAGAGTTCACAGCCACACTTGTGGTGAAGGTGAGTAATCAACCGAGATAAGTAGTTCCGGATGAGATAGGTACTTGGAAAGTAACCGTTAGTGGCAAACTGTCTTGAGCAGTACCATACTTCGGAGCACATTAAGCCGTCGGTCCAAATTTTTAACGTTCTCACAGTTCTATAGTAGCCTATAAATCATATCCGAGGGCGTTGGATGACTCTCACACTTTATATACTTGGATAATCTACCGACCCCTCCGGTAAACCGCAGTGAAGCAAAATAGCATTACATGTTAGTTCTCTTGAATGATAAGGAAAGACCTGCATTGGTCTTAATGGGCTGAAGATATGTCACCAAGTAGGTACTTATTTATTGTATTTATTCAGTAAAGTTAGTAAGTGTTAGAAATTTTCAAATGACCAACAATACTAATAAACCGCACTCATTTTGTTTCAGACAAATTACGCCTTACGATGAAAAATAGCACCTGCATTGTTAAAGAACTGGGCTTTCTCCTTCTGTTATTTAGAAATATATTAATTAATAACTTTTTTATTTATGGAATATGGATTTTAAATATTAAATTATTCTTACTGCAATACGTTAGTGAAAACCATACCGAAATCGTTTAAGCTATTCTTAAGATTAGCGTGCACAAACAGCCACAAACCTTAGCATTTATTGTTCTGGGTATTATTGCGTTTATAAAGGCCGCTAATTATCATTTTTCTCGTATATCTTTCATGCACCGATAGCGATCAGTTAAAACTTTATTATATATATAGAATACATATTAAATTAATTTATATAAGTGTATTATTAAGTTAGACTAATAGAGCCTTTCAAAATTTAGTCCGTTCAACATCGTGGACTTCATCACCGCTTGCCATCAGGTGTGGTTGTAAATTAACTTTTACTACTTAAAACAAATCGGAGTAGCACCAAGTTAAATACCAAGTTCGCTCATCATCATCTTTTTTGTTTTCCTTTAGCGACTCAGTTTTCATTAGTTCTTGTTAAAATATCCTGGAATCATGAAAGATTAATTTGTACTTACAAAATCAGGATAATTATAATACCTGTATTGATCCATCTTGACAGCATCATCATAGGTCATGATTATTACACACTGTTATGCCTGGACATATCAATTCATAATAGCAGGGGTCAAGACCACAGTCTGCCACGCTGGTCGATTGCTGATTAGCGGACTTGACACATCTTCTTAGCATAATGGAGAACCACAGTAAAAGGTGGTAGTTAATGTTTAAACTTATTAATTGAGATGTTATATACGTAAGCAGCTTTGGGCGTTAGCGTCACATTTATGAGAGAAGAAGAGTGCGTTATGGGAGTTGAAGTAATACCCAAAAATTTTGGTTGTAGTATGCATCTAGTGCATAATTCATTATACTTTACTGCACGAAGAGCCCTGTTGGCATTGACCCTGCAGCGATTACCGGCTTTGATTTTCTGGCAACGATAGACGTTGGACAGATAGTTTTTTATTATAAGCTCGTAATATCCGATAGTTTCGGTTACGGTTACGGAGCTCCATAACCTCCTTGCAGTTGACCTTAAAGCTTATAAATAAAAAATAAATAAATCTTACTTACTTTGTTGTTACATTCACTTAAACTTATTTCATTACACTTAGTACAATAACCACTGATAAACTTGATTTACTAAATAAATCTATACATATAATAAAAATTTAACCGATCGATTTCTGTCCATGAACGATATATGAGAAAAACTATTATTAAGGACCATTATTAACGCAGTAGAACACAAAACAATAGTTGTAAGAATTTTTGTCAGTCGTCTGTATGTCTGTTTGTCTGTGCGTTTGTTCGCGCTAATCTTAGAAAGGGTCTAACCGATTTCGTTCTGGTATCACTAATGTATTGCAGTAAGCATAACTCAATACTTAAAGTTTGTTTCATTGCAAATAAATAAAAAAGTTATATTAATATTGTAATTCATAGAACGATAAAAACACAGTCGTAAAACAACGCTGGTGCTATTTCTAAGAGTAGGGCGTAGTTTTGTTGTAGCGAAGCGAAGACGATTTGGTAATGTTCAATTAAAAAATAATATACCTATATTTATTTCGGTCGTTGCCAGTGTGCTGGCGTCACAAATTTCCTTTATTATTGTAGCGCTCAATATTGCATTCAAGTTATTCGAATACCGAGATGACCTTTGTGGTTCATATTGCATGTGTTGGCCTTTGTGTTCCTTTGATATGGTTTATCTAAAGTGGACGTATTGTGACTCATCTATTACAAGTATATTGTAGTTTGAGCTCAAAGGCATAAAACCTTATGCTTGTTTGTCTAAAGATTCATGGCTTCAGGGTATAAGTATCCTTTGTGTTGTTCCAAGTAAAATTTATTAACCGTTACTCAAAGGGAAGTTTATTAAATATCTCATTGCGATATGTGCTCAAAGTTTATGGAAAAGCAATAAAATATATTTTCTGTCTGTCCTCGTTTTGGGTTTTTATCCTGCTATCAATATCAAATATTGAATTCATTATATGTATATAATATAATATAATTTTCCTTTAACATCTAAGGCAATTATTTAAAAATATGACATTAATATTTAACGGTGTTTCCACATGTATCCGAATCTATATAAATGGCGTGAGTTAATTTGTTCTTTTGTCAAATTGTTAAATAAAAAAAGAATATAAATTAATAAATACAGTTTATTCTGTCAGTACCCATCCATCACTCAGCATTTTCACTATGGATTGTAATTGGCGTGGGCGACCATCCACATACAAAACGACCGACAAAATTTGTCTGCCTTACGTAAATACTGTTTCTTATTTTAGGATCTATAGCTAATTATCTGTTTTCCTTGAAACTACGCGTCAATGGACATGCAGCCCTTGCATTTAATCATCTTGTAACCTTCCGTTTTATCGCCCTAAACGGATCGAAACGGTGGATTATAACGACGTAACCAAATCAATACCCAGTGCCAATGGTCGTTTAGCGCTAATCGATACTAATATTACAATGAGAGAGTGCGAATTTCGTGTTTGTGTGCATGTGAAGGGTAACCTCTGGGACTAGGGAATATATCTATAAAAGATGAAGGGGGCGGCTAGTATAAAAGCGAGTATAAATGAGAAGCTCCTTTCAAGCAGCTCTAACTTCTTCAGCTCTTCCTTACAAAATAAGCAAAATTTTAAATTACATATATATGGTATATATATATGGTAATAGCTGACAAACAAGCAGACGAGCCACCTGATGGTAAGTGGTCACCATCGCCCATGGGCATCAGCAAGACTAAAGTATCACTGATGCGTTGTCGTCTAGTGAATGAGAAGAAGGTAAGAAAGAAAGTACCGGCTCTCACGCCCCCAGCCGGAACACGACGAGTCGTTTAGCGGCTGACTCAACAGGAGGGTGGTAGCTGGCCAGGCAGGCTTAACAAAAAGATAGTAATACCAATAATAATTCTGTGTCAATGAACGGTGTTTTATTAATTGTGGAAAATTATAAGTGAATAAAATTACTGTCCACAACCTTCATGAGTAGGTATGTGAGGGTGTCCTAAATTAAGGTCTCATAATAAAGGAGATATGTACATATAAAAGAGATAATACTCATTCGTGTCCATTGTCTAGACTAATCTAAAATGATATTAGCTAATTTCATGCAACTTAACTCTGCCTAAGTGTAAATTTTCATTGTGCTTTCGAACAAAGCTGCAAATTTCCAGTCGCAAGACAAACATTTGAATACAAACTCCCACCAACCGCATGGGTAAGTCGCTGGGTCATATATATATATATATAACAGACATGTGTTCCCATAAAACTAATCATTACTTATCCCTTTCCTACTAAATACAAAACGGGTAAAGATAACTCGCACATTTGTCGCACACTTGGAGCGCGAAGAAACATTTCTGAACATAATTTCCATTTAAAAAATATCATTGATCACTATAATTATTTAAAATTTACATCAAAATTCGAATATTAATTTTGATTAAGAGTCCTAAAAATGTGAAAATATTTACATATCGAGCGCGTATCCTCTACAATGACCAATAATATTTCAAAGGTATTTAACAACGAGTAGGTATATTTTACTAGGCAAAGATATTACATAAGTAGTCAACATCTTAAAACTAGAACAACCATCTCTCTCACGAACCTTTTTAATATATTAACTTATGATTAAGTTTATACATTCCTTCTACAAAAACAATAAAAAAAAAAAAAAAAAATTATTAGCCTACAGTTTCATCCTTATATGCAACATATATTTGACACATTACCATTTCGATGAAGGCTTTATTCAATTCTGATTGCATACAGTAAAGCCACGCAAAAGACAAACTTCAATATGCAAACCGCACAAGGTGCCTGTATATGTAGCGTGTTCTATCAAAGTAAACGTTTATACACACATTTTGTGATAAATGAAATACATTTTCCTAAAACGTGAAAGTTAAATTGATGTTCCTCGTATTAAAAGTCACCTTTAGTCATAGGTTTTCCTGCGAAAAACAGCAAACGTGCATACATTTTTATATGTATGTATGCAAATACTTCAAGTACCTCTCGATGTGAATTCTCCAGTCGCAGGTCTACTGGAAGAAATTCTTAAGAATTGATTGAGCATTACCTTTGTACATTATTAAGATCTTTATTGTTACAGTTTGCGAAGTATGTACATGAATCATTACGTAAATAAAATATCACATATGTTTTTATATACTTATAATATATATTGCATGAAGACGAAATTAGACTTATTGTCTTTTAAATGTATCCTCGGCGTGATCCAAAGTTAATTTCTAATCATTGTACCACTATCGTTAGCTATAAAAATTATCAAAATGAATTCATTTTACTGATAATAGCAAAAATATAAATGGAAAACATTAAAATGTATGTTAACCTTTCTGTGTTTACCTATCATTAATTAGATGACCCTGTGATATGATATGATACGATGTAATCGTGATACAAGAAAAAGCCATAATTTGGTCAGGTATTCATATCGGCTTTAAAAGGTTCAGCGTTATTTCACGGGGCTTCGTATAAAAACTTTCCAAAGTTGATACGTGATTCAAAACGCATTAAAGCATTAAGCAAAGCTTAGTGCGGTAAGCAAAGCTTGTAGATTAATTATTTTTTGTGGTACAGATGAATATGTTAATGACACGGACGCCGAGAAATAACCGAAACCAGTTCCAAGCATGGTAAAACTTACTTTGTAATTTCCATGTGTTGTTTTAAAAGACGTGCTGAGGAATTTCTCTATATTAAATCAGAATTTCGAAATAGTATACATAGAAGGGGAATTGTATAAGCGTATTTTGAAATACCCAAATTGATTAAATGATTTCGAAATTCTATCTTAATAGGTAAATGGGTCGATGAATTAGTAAATGCATAAATCGTATATACCCTTTAAAGTTAAAAAGTGTAGTATGCACGATTGTGTAATTTTAAATCATTTATTATTATTATTATTATGACGTTTAGTTTTTCGTTCCCCGTTAGCTGGGGTAGTCCATATTTGTGTGATTCTGTACCTTGTTATAAGCTTCCTAAAATAAACCGTAAAATATTTTATTTTTTATTAAAAAGTTTCACCTTCCGTGTCATGAATCTCCACGGGCAACAACGACCACTTACCATCTTAAGACTGAACTGTTCGTTTGTCGACTATGTCTATACATAACTAGGTAGATATATGTAACCAGCTTAGCTCATTTAAATAAGAAAACTCCATCCCATTTTCCGCTTAATTTAATTCCTTATTGTATGAAAGCAATTCGTTGGATAACGCGAAAACAGCACAGCGTCTAAACTAAATTTCGCTTTTGACATCGCTTGCTTCTAACAAGATTTGCATATAATATCGCCGAACATACTGTGTAGAGAATGTTTCAAGTTTGTACTATATGAGCTTAGAACTGTGAAACAGCCATGAATCTCTTGAATACTGATGTAAAATTGGTTGAGGTTTCATCCGATTTTCAAACGTCATCAGAAGTACGTATAACCATATGCAGTAAGGGTTATGATTGTGCAACATTTTTTTTAAAAATGCTCAACAAACAAACTGACCGTTCGCCTGATGGTATGCGTCATATCGACATACTGTAACGTGACATAATGATGAATCACGGATCCATATCAAGCCAAAATGAAAAAGCCGGGTATTAGTTTACCGACACGGCTATCGAAATATGGCTGATTTTAGAAGGGAGGTAGCTAGCCAGGCGGAGCACCCTAATACCATTCACCAGTACCGTCCAGATTCAACTATGCGGTATAGAGTTCAGAAGTCTCCAATAGCCGGTAACTTTTCCCCTTAGCCTCGTTCGTTTTTCAGCACGTTCCTGACGTCAGCACGTTCAAAACCTGGATATTCGAATACTTTCCATATAATTCTCAATGTATTCTGGTATCCTGTATTTGGGCTATATAGATTATAGCTCTTAACTCTAACATTGTGAACGGAAACCTTTGTCCAGGAATGGGACATTTATGAGTCATGATCATGATGGTGAATGATTGGTTTAAAATTTTAAGTATAATATAATTTTACATGGTATATTTTTGTTTACCTTACTTTCAAGCTCGTAAATCATGTAAATGTGTTCGTATAGTCATAATGAAAATTGTTTGATGGCGTAAAATAATGTGCTTAGTTTCGTGTTTCGCATAAAACTTCCATCTGATATTTACAACCGATTTTATTTACAGCATAATGTGTCTAAGCTAATAATAAAATTCTAACTGATCGCTTTCTGTACATGAACGATATATAAGAAAAAACATTATTACGGGCCTTTATTAATGAAATTGAACTCAAAACAATAGTTGTCTGTGCGCTTGTTCCTAATCTCAGAAACGGCTTAATCGCTTTCGTTCTGGTTTTCACTAATATATTGCAGTAAGCGTCACTTGAAAAAGTTATAAATTAATTTTAAATAACGTAAGGCGTAGTTTGCTAGTTTTATATAAATTGCTGATATTGTGCGTATATTTTCAAATAGAAGTACAAATATACATTCATATTAAGGTATACCTGTCAACTTATTGTTGCTACTGTTGCTAACTGCTGTTAATCTATAGGTAATTAATTTTACTGTACATTAACAATATAGTGCTTCTGTATTACGAGAACAGACGAGTTGAATTGTACAGTATAACGACACAACGTCTGCTTGACATAAAAATTACAAATGGATGTTTATAATTATAGAGAATAGATATTTATCTATCTATACAAATAATAAAATTCTAGGTGATCGACTATGTATACGCCACCGAAGTAAGTTTAGCTGGTTATTTTTTTGTATATTAATAGCCAACAAACGGGCAGAGGAGCCACCTCATGGTAAGTGGTCACCGTCGCCCATGGTGTTTTTGATATAAACTACTAGTTTGATGTGTACCCTGTCGGGATGATGTATAATGAAAAAAGTGACTGTGCGGTACGATGGTTTATTGCGTTGCGGCTTGGAAATGACAAGAAAACAGAGAGTACAAATATATTTGATTTTACAATACATTTGGTCTCTTTCAGTAATGTCTCTTAGCAATTTATTAAGTATACATACGTATATACGATGCATATTAAGCTCACGCTCCATTGTTTAACTGTGAAGCAGTTCCCGCATGAACCTCGCTTATTAATGTAAACAATCGAATTATAGCTGTAAAGCAAATCGTGTGACATATCTCAGTTCAACATAGAACACAAATATTACCATGAAATCTGATTTGACCGTCGGAATCTACGTCTGAGTTTGGACAGGCGCTGAACGAATAATTTGCCAACGTACGAATGTTTGTTTATACCCGGGACCCGTATCGGGAACTGAGCAGAAAATATTAGCACATATATTCGTCGGCGTTAGTAGAACTTATTTATTATTATTACAGTTTTGTATTATGACAGAAGTAATTTCAACTGAGCAGTGGCGACGGTCATCAAATTAGGGAATGTGGGTTCGAATCCTGAACTTTGAATATTCTTTTCGAGATTAATAATATCTTGTAGCTTGTTTTTCTATGCTCTTTTTACCGAGAGAAGACTCCTTGGTTCGATTGCCCCAGCAGATATTTATATAAGAGAAAAAAAATTCGATCTCTGGTCTTGACAGTTTTTCATATATATTTAGTGTGACTCAACCACCCGCGGCGCAGCCAGTCCAAATGCAATAGTTTAAAAAACTAATTTAATAACAATAGATCTATGTATACGCTTTATTACCATTCATATAACTATGTTTTACCTAACGTCAGAAATATATAGAAATATTTGTAACAAAATAAGACTGTCCTTCATGAAAACAGCGATAAAGAGCGCAGAGAATGCAGTCAGACCTCAAAACCTATTTTCTCAGACACGTTCTTAAACCGTTATAACGTAGAAGAAGGCTCAACATTTCGTACTTCTCTCTTTGTGTGTGTTTTAATTCTTTTTGTTTGAAAAATCGGCAGCGTGAAACAAGAAGTATAAAGCAGCTTCGTATTTTAGTTTGATGTGCGTTTGACCATTATAAACATGGCGTTACATATCAACCATTACCTACTCTTATATTACCAGCCGTATAGTCCTGTGTCTCCTCGTATAATGGAAGGGGTTACGGTAATAATTCCTCACACTGGTCAACTGCGGAATGGCAGACTTTCAAGAACATTATGGAGAACTATCAGATGTGCAGATTGCGTCATGATGTCTTCCTGCCTCGAAGCTAGTGATAATTTATTACTAATACATTCATAACTTCCAAAGTTAGCACAAGAGTAATGCTTGTTTTTTTTTTCTTATTTTTATTGAACGAACAATGGTGCTGCCAAATGTCATCTAACAGCATTGGACTCGATGGAGAGGCGTGCAAAAAGGCTCATTGGTGACCCAAATCTGGTCGGTACCAATCTGCAAAGCTTTGAGCACAGGCGCAGGGTTGCCAGCCTCTCGGTCTTCATACATATATAGGATACATTTTGGGGAGTTTGCGCAGGAATTATTCGAAATAATTCCCCCACCGCCGTTTCTCCATCGAACGACTCGACGTACGGCGGGTATCCATCCTTATGTAGTGAACGTACCACCTACACGGACGGCGCGGTTTGCGTCGTCATTCATTATGCGCACTGCAAAGGACTGGAATAACTTGTCCGCGTCGGTGTTCCTGCCTTCTTTCAACATAGGAGTATTTAAGAGGAGAGTGAATAGGCTCTTATAAGTTAATACATTCAACATCTTATGACTTCATCACCACTTTCCATCAGTTGGGATTGTTGTCAAGTATTAATTTATTCTATGTAAAAAAAAAATATTAAACCCTAAATTTATCCATTAACTTATCACACAAGACAAAAAATATATATTTCTGAAATACATACTTTAAAATATACTCAAAGTGCCATCACTAACCTGAAGAGTATTGAGTAAAAAATTGAATAAAAAACTACAGAAAATTTAAAATACTTCTTAATTTATGTACGGAACCCCGTTCCATGTATAAAAGATTACATGGTACATATATAAGTAGAAAAATAATTTAAACCAAATTTATTCATATGCCTTAACTCTTTTGTGATTGATGAGTAATATTGTAAAGTATTCTACGAAAAAACCAATTTACCATATCGGTTGAACCCGTAGAGACATCCATCCTTTGAAGAAGGATCCTTCTTCAAAGGATGGATGTCTCTACTTGAATATTCCGTAATATTCGACTGTAATATCCCGTAATGTTACAGTAAAGGAAAAAGGTTTGCCAATTTGTTATCGACAAAAGGCAGTCGAAGGGAATCATTCGCGAATTTATGTACATAGGTAAATTAATTGACCCAGAACTTAAGGAAATACTTAGGAAACTTACCTAGTATACAATAGACCTAGTATACATTATCTAGTATACATTCCCAATAGATCCAAAATAATACATAATGATTTAATTAAATCTTACGCCAGATTTTTAAAGTCTATTCATAATAGCATCTTAATATATAACAACATAATTATAATACATAAAATAACTACATATTTTCTTTACAATCAAGTCCTAACCCAATAATAAAATAGAATTTTTTACGTTGTTGAATAGCTTCTACCTATTCAACAAGCTTTTATCATAACAAAATGTAGTCTAGAATTTATGCTCAAGTTGTACCAACAGTCGATTTGCTGAATAATTTATTTTCCGAACCCGACTCGACTAATTGCTACTTCAAACAAAAAGTTGGAATTATAGCTTGTTGAAATAATGATGCGAATAAACGAAACCAATGAAAATT
This sequence comes from Agathymus mariae mariae, assembly GCA_018251895.1. Taxonomy (NCBI): domain Eukaryota; kingdom Metazoa; phylum Arthropoda; class Insecta; order Lepidoptera; family Hesperiidae; genus Agathymus; species Agathymus mariae. The sequence goes on along the minus strand of DWPT01001848.1, from coordinate 2,457 downwards.
TTCGACGATTTGGCATAATTATTATAAAGAACTTTCATTATCATGCCGTGAAACATCATTTTTTTGTATCATTATTTCCATTTATTTAAGTATGAAGGTCAGTGGGAAAACAAGAATGTACGTGACATGTCCATAACAATAAACAAACAGCGAAGAAGTCAGCCTATTGTGTTATATTTACACAACGACCAAAGCTGCTCTTTCTTTACACAGTAACATCAATTCACTTGTTCTTTTCTCGTAAAGTGAGTAAATAGTTTTCGTATTTTTATTACTTAACACTGAGGCAGTATGCTCCACTTTCCAAAAATTCTATACGGAATACATCCAGTAGTAATGATACGTTCTAACTCTGCGACGATTCTCATGTTTACTTATACGGGAAGTGCCTCATCATTTTAACGATTGGTGGATTAGTTAAATGTTAAAGTTTGAAATTCTTCATAATAAAAGTTTTTACTGCTAAGACTCATTATTAATAATGATAATAGTAATACTCTTTATTGTACACTATAGCACGGAAATGCCTTAAGAACAATTTAAACAATATTATTATACAATAGGCGGTCTTATCGCTAAAAAGCGATTTCTTCCAGACAACCTTAAGGTGAGAAGTTAAAAGCATAAGAATATTATCTAGAGGCAGCGTGTACTAAACAAAATTGAGTAACAGGTAAGTATAAGATAGCTTGTAGACATCAATGAACGAGGTGGGATTAGGGAAGTAAGGAGAACACATAATAGAGTTGTAACTAGTGTTCTCTGACTTTAGTTTTAAAAGAGTTTAGGGAATCAACGAGACGTACGTTTTCAGGTAGGGAATTACAAAGTCGTACGGCCGTAGCCGTGTAGGAATTATGGTAAAACGAGGTTGAGTGTGTCGGAGTACTGAGAACAAGGGATTTTGAGGAGCGGAGATTTCGATCATGGGTTAAATGAAGAAATTTGAAATTTTCTTTGAGGTATGGTGGATATTTTGGATCAAATGGATATTATAGAGAAGAGTGAGAATGTAAGCATTTCGACGAAGGCGAATTGGGAGCCACTTGAGTTTGGTGAAATATGGTCATATTTTCGAAGCCCAAATATGAACCGTATGCACAAATTTTGAAGGCGCTCAAGCTTGTTTGGCTGCTCCTCAGTGATGTCGAGATAGCACACATCGGCATAGTCAAGTATAGGAAGTATTAATGATTGTGTAAGCAAAATTTTTGTTGGAATAGGAAGAACATTATCAAGTCTTCTGAGAGAGCCCACTGCAGCAAATAGTTTCCTACTTACTTCAGTGAGCTGCGGTACCCAAGAAAGGTATTCGTCTTTATAAATTCCTAAGTTCTTGACCATTTTAGCGCATGGAATAGAAACATGATCGAGCGAAACCGTTGGTAGTTGGGACCAGTCAATTTTGGCGATTAGTCGTGAACTATCTATGATGATAGTTTGAGATTTACTAGGATTTAACTTAAGACCAAAACATCTACTCCAGTTGGAGATATTAATAAGATCAGCATTGGTGGATGCAATAGCAAGTGGTAAATTATTTAATGTTGCTTGATGGTATTAAACACCTTTATTATTAAGCTTTTCTATCGTGTAAAGATATACGTATAATAACGGCTTAACTCATAATGATGCTTATAATATGGATTAGGCATCGACAATAAATGCATTAAAATTTAATCAACGCAATCTCAAATAGAAACAGATACTAGATGGCTTAATTCCACTGAAATTTTGTTAAAAAATTGGGCTTGGGTGGTCCCTATATATCTGGTTGTATCATAAGTATAATTGTAATAAATCTCATAATAATACTCCTTATATATATCTTGACTCACAGAATTTCCCCGATGAAATGTGTATGATATTAAAAATGATTTGAACTGCTGATTAAAATTAATTCCACAGCGAGCGCTTTCCCATAGTACAAGTTACTTCGTATGGAAGGCTAAAACAAATTTGTAATTTCTAATATTGAAGTAGATATCGGTAGCCATATCTAACACTTTCCTACGTTCCCATCTTATCCCATCAAATCGGATGAAATTAGTAAGGTGTAGTGTAATCCTATATTCTTAGGACGATCTAAATGTCGGATACAAATCCAACTTAGGGTCCTAAATTTGATAATTGCAGTAGTATTTTCCGTCGGATACCCGAAAAAAATATTATTTATTTGTTTACATGCCTGAGTTATTTTCTCAACAATTGATGGACTCACATAATTTTATTAGATATTTATTCGAATTTGACTTAATGTATATTATATACTAGTAAAGCGCCCTGGCTTCGCTTCAGAAAAACTACGCCTTACGATTAGAAATTGCACCCATTGTTTTAGGAACAGGTATATATATATATATATAACTTTTATATTTAGGGATGGATTGAAATGAAATGAACTTTTAATAATAAGTGATACTTACTGCAATACTTTAATGAAAACCACAATGAATT
>DWPT01001847.1:0-17522 GCA_018251895.1 Agathymus mariae mariae | reverse complement strand
AATTTTCAAAGTCACTAGTTACGTTTGTTATTCAGTGTGCTTGTTGGAAACAAAAAGCTTCATCCGATTTCCATTAGCCATTGTTACCAGCACTGTACAAAAATTCCTAGAAAACAAAGTAACCTTAAAACCCTTTGTTTCTAGTCTACACTTACCAATCAGAGCAGGCACAATTTTCTTCTGTACTTCAATCTCAACAACATTAATCTTCGAAGTTTTAACAGTCTCGTCCTCTGATTGTTCCTCATCTTTCTTTAGGAGATAGTATGCTACAAATGCAGTGACAGATACCAAGGACAAGCCAAGGACAACTGGCAGGACCAATTTTGTATTTACAGGCATTACCTGAAATAAAATAAATTTTTAAATACGTCTTTACTTAAACAATATTTATTTACTTTGGTAATGTGATTGACAACAGAAAGTTTTGTAAAAAAGCAGAAATGTATTTATTTGATGATGTATATCTCAAACTGAGGTATTCATGAATTGTTGTCCTATTTAAAGGATATAATATATAAACAACTTAATTTTCTGAATTTCATTCACCTGCAGGAGGTAAATATCCAGTGACATTGTTATCTGATACTGTCATCTACTGTATTTTTATTTGGGTTTTAAGTAGTTTAAATTTGAGGTTCAAGGTGTTTATTCTCATTAAGAATTATGAATTCATATACCATGAGAACATAATAATAAATTAAATTATATACAGATAATTTAGAAGAAACATAAATATTTTTAATATAATTTGATAGCTATTTGTGTGTACCCAATGTATAGCAAGCTTCACAGAAATTAATATTAATTGACAATTGTGTGTTGTATGTAGGTATGATGTGCATGTGTGGGTGTGTGTTTTCAGTGTCATACATTTATGACAACAAGGAGTTGAAAATGCATTTTGTAATGTATGGAATTATATAAATGGAGGGGAAAAAGAAGTAATGAAAGCAGTTTCATCTTTCTTGATTATATGTGAATATGAAAGGTTAGAAGAAAAGAGGTAAATATAGACAATATTAGAATGTGTAAAATATGTTACAGAAAGGATTGGATTTTGAATTAAAGAAAACATTGAAATGACTGATGCGCTAAGGCTATTATTGTAACTATTATAGTTAAGTGAATTACATACTTAATTTCGTAAAAATTATAGAATCAATTAATACTTTTTTATAATTATTTAATGTTTTAGAAGTACTTTAAGTTACCAAGTGTGCAAGGTGTTCTGACAAAAATCAGAAATGATCTAAAACAAAGTTACAATTTTATATAAATTTGTGAATGAAAAAGTAAGTTCAAAGATTGTATTCGTAGTTGATCGTATTATTTTTATCAAGTTAGTTCGTTAACTATCAAAATTTGTAACAATTTTTTTATGAGTATAATCTATCATCGATTCGCTGTCGTCAGTGGTAAATAAAACGAGGTGATTTAAGCGTTCTATTGGCGGGTAGGCCATAATAATCAAAGAAAAATTAGGAACTTCAAGAGGAATATGACACCAGTGTTACATACTAGCTTTTGCCTCACCATATATTTCAAATATTGCTTGTGAAAAAATGTAGACACTATACTTTCAACCAATAACTTTTCTTTTACAGACGCGAATCATATATATTTCGTAATTTCGTATCGATCACTCACAACCGATACTTATTTTTCGTTCGAAATGTATAACATATGTCATGAGTGACATAAATGACAATCATATAAAATTTAAAACGAAACAATCCAAAAACGCCAATAAACAAAGAAGACAGATTATGAACATTGACATTGTCAACATTTTTATGATAGTGCTGTTACAGATATTACCTATATCACAGATTGTGATACCATTATATTTATAGAACATGTAAGAAATGAATATCATCATTAGTTACTGTGATCAGTCATCACTGGATAAAATATGGCATATCTACAAGTTTTTTTTTTTAACTATAACATAAATATAGAGTTCTATGAATATTTTTGTAATAACTATTCTATGATGTAGCTAATTAATTTCTATTGCTATAAACTTTTTACAGATTTCGATTTGGTTTAGTAGAAATAGACAAATTTATTTTTGTTTCAAAAGCATCGTAATAGTTTTTTGAAACAGCATTGCTAATCGATGGAATTTAGGATTAGCTCGGGAAATGACAAAATTCTGTAAATTTCGGGGAATCCAAACCAATCTTTCGGTAAGCTAAAACTAAGAAATTCATGTCGCGTAATACTTACAACTAAAAAAACACGTTCGGATAATATGGCAGATACTGCTCGAAATTAAGAAGATAATTTTTAATGGCAACACCGCTCAAATGGCTTTTTTTACATGGGGAAACCCTAATGATTTACTTTCCGTCGCGGGGGCGACTGGGAGAATCTGAACAACTCGTATTGGCTAAAACCCCACGGTATTCTTCTGAGCGCCCTTTGTCGGGACTGCGGGTACGCTCTCGCATTGTTCCGCGGTTTTAGAGGTTAGAAGCGTTTTCTCTCTCCCTTTTAGAAACCTCCTTCTGCGACATGTCAACAAAAAAAAAATTATAATGTTATGTTAATTACTTCTTATTAAATAATTAAAATTAATATTCATATGTATCTTAGCAACGACTCACTTACTGAAGCAACCAACCCTGAAAATGGATGGCGCTGAAGTGTTTTGCCACTACCCACGATAAGGCATTTAAGGCTACTGTAGTGCATGCTAGGGATACCGGGTAATTTTGTTTTCATTCAACATTGAATTAGTTGCCCTACATACATACTACTCGACACTACATACTGGAGTTATACATTTAAACATAAAACAGTGTTATTATTACAAAAATATAATTTCGGGGAATTTGTGGGAAATGAGTCGAAAGAATCGAGGAATTTCGGGGAATTGTACTGACGTGATGCAGGGAGTCGAGAAATTTGTATTGGCAGCCTTACTTTGAAATCTATCCGTACGCGCCAAACGGGCGCAAATGGTGGATTACCACCATGTCAAGATTCAACATAACTCAGCTGTCAAATCATAAAGGGACGTAATTCGGCGGTTAGATCACTAAAATGTTTTAACTACTTCATTTCATTACGGTGTCTTGGCTTTGATATTTTAATTGAACTTTATATTCCGAGTACATTTTGAGTAAAATGCAACCTACTTTCAGTGTATAAGTAGTTACCTACTAAAAAATATTATTTACTGATGCATTATTAAAATAAAAAAAATATACATTGACACTTCTTACTACCGATGATTAATTTCTATGCTTTTACTAATGTTTATTACTATGTACGATTTAATTATCATTACATACTTTACATGTGTGCATTAAAATTTTATAAACCTTTTGGTATCGAGTGAAGATTTGTAATTAAATTTTACAAGCTTGACATGGCATGGGATATTACGTTGGGTAAGGTCTCTTGTTTGATATGATTGATCTGACCTTCGGGGCATTCAATTCAAAGTTGAATAAAAACAAAATTACCCAGTACCCCTAGCAGGCACTACAGTGCCCTTAAATTTTGAGGATTTGAGGTTAAAATTGTTTTACTTCATTGGGTAGGGAAGTGTTTATCAATTACGTAATAATTTAAAAGGTCTACGAAAGTACAGTACAAGTCGTTTAAGATTATAATAATACACATTATACTGACAAAAATGTTAACATTAATGAATTTAATATTATACGAAATGAAACCAATGGAAATATTGATTTTTTTCAACTCAAAATTTGTTGACAAAAAGTAGTGTGAAAAGATCTAATATAATCTAACAGAAGAAAGTAAATATATACAAGCTGCAACATTTTACATTAAAATATGTAGGAGTCTGTTCTTTTGCGAGTAGATCTGCGCAACATTTTATAAAGTTTTTGTCCCACGATGTTTTCATTTTGCACTGGTACTTCGGCCTGAACATTTTGTTGAAGAGTACAATCAATTAACAAATATCTTCTTCATAATTCATTGTTACAACTGCAGAAAAAGTAGAACTTACGCATCTTCCACAATTCAATGATGGGATTTCAAACATGGGTTGAAAAAATTGCGAACCCGTTTTGAATAATGAGCTAACATACCGAATACATGTTTAAGCTAATTTACAACTTTCAATGTAGGAAGTAGTTCCAAAAGAGGTTTGAAACGCTCCATATCATATTTATTTAAATTGTTTTGAATATAATCTAAATGAATTATGCATTTGGAATCAAAAATATATTTGTCTATGTTCAGTTATTTTATATTTCAGTTTAGTATTTATTAAATCCTTCAATTATTTATCATGCTCTTACTTGCCCATATGGTAAAGTGATTGCGATAACTAAAAATGCCTATAAGTATTTTAGTTTATATGTATAATGTTCTCTGGAAAGGAACTACTATATTTGTTACACCAGATCGTGTAAGAGTACATTAGTAAAAAACATCACATACTTTTAAAGCGTAAATTTACATTTCGTCTTCATAAATAGCACTTGATGATTTGCAATTGAAAAACTTTAAGAATTTAGCAGCATTATTGACCATAGTTACAAAATTAAGTGATGGATAAGCATCCAATTTCCTAAAACTATTTATTGTTTGGAATTAATTAACATTTGCGATGTGCTATGCTTTTTGTAGTTTGTGCTCGCCATGGGCAAGTGCTTGATTCGTTCGCGATATCCTTAAGAGTCGCAGTTATTTCTAATCTAATAAATTCTTCTTTTTCTGCAACGTAGTGATTTTATAGAAATTGGCTTCATATGAGAGATAAGATAAAAAATAAAAAAAAAAATTTCCAACGAATCGCAGTCGCTATTCAGCGATGCCGAAGGAAATAAAGCCTCACTAATTAACAAAGTTAAAATCCAGTATTTTATGGTATTGTAATAGATCGTGACGTATTATTATATCAGCGCATAAATTTAGCACAACTTAAAGTTGCTGACGATATAAACATGTTTGTATATACTTATCGTTGGATATCAAATGCATACGGTACATCTGGCTTGGCATCAAAGCAAACTGGTTAAAACAACACTGAAATGTATACGATTATGGTAATGTAAATGATGTTTTCGTTGACATCATGTTTATTAAAGAAAATATTGGTTTTATGCAACTCAAAATTTGTAGATAGAATAATCATTTGTTATTATACTTTGATGTAATAAGACCCAAAAGAAGATAAATATAATTACTAATAGCAAGGTATCGACTTTTAAGCGAAAAATATTTGGATTTTATTAAGATGGATACCCTACACTTCGTTCGAGCGTGCTTCCATTAAATCGTAATAGGCAGATATGTCATATTTTTTATCGTGTTGCTATCACGAAGCTCGCGTTCGGTGACTACCAGTCAACTCGTGTACTCGGCGAAAGAAACTCATAAAAAAGTTATTTGTTAACATTTTAAATAAATACTATCATGCAACGGCCGTACCGCCGCCGGTATCTGCGACCGAATAATATGCAGGAAACTTTTCATGGAGGTAAAATCATCGTTAAAAAGATTATATTCGTAGTTTATTAATCAAATTGAAATTTAACTAAAATCGGTGACTGGTTCTCTACTGCTTTTGCTTTAGTTATAAGTGATCAAAAATGTTAAACCACATGTGGTCAGAAAAATTCAGTGCTTCATAATTGAAAATTGCAACAGAATTGCTTTGAAATCAAAGGATATGTTAGAAAATAAATGTTATGCCTCGTTGTTGTTCCTCGCGTAACTTAACGAATTTTGATACTTTGGTTCACTATTAAGGAGATATTGAAGCTACAAAATTGACAGTATACCTATCTCGATAAGTTTTGAAAACAGCTTTGACCCCTAGTGAAACACTAATTCGGTGTAGTTAAAAGCCACTGGTCTACGACGATTGTTCTCCCTGTTTATTTAGATTTCGAGTATGTGGTGACAAAGAAGAAGCCGCCCCGCATTTGTTTCGGCACAGGGCTCGACCGCGAAGTGTTACCAATGAAGGGCCCCGCTTTGAGCCCCTTCATGCGAAGAAACGCTGCGGAAGTTGTGCCGAATCGAGGTCCCGGAACTTATGACGACGGTCGCGATGCTTTTTACGACCTGACGCATAGGGTAGTTACGTAAAAAAATAATTAAAAGCACTGATTTCAATCTGAACTGTACTGATCAATTGTTCGACTCTGTTGTTGTGTGAGTTGTTAAATAGCTTCTTTTTTAAGACAAAAATGTATAACAGCCTTCAAGGAATTAATTCTTATTCGCTTGCACAATAATTTTTGACATTGAATCTTTATTCTCATAAAATGACGGAAGGGTGTCTACAAAAATGGAGCACACTTCAATTAAATTAAGAACTTCCTTTAAATTCTTTATAAAAAAAAAATTATCTTTTTCGATCTTTACGATTAAAATATTAATATATGTTCTTATGTCGGTGATAATTTGTTATCGAAATGAGAAATAAATGTTAATCATTTGAAATAAAAGACCGCCATTTAGATTTACAGCAAATGTTGCTTCGGCCCAAAATCTCCACGTTGGACTGTTAAACACGAATACCAGCCTCCCCCACGTGAGTTGCCGCCGGCAAAGCCTACTCCACAAAACTGTGCGCCGTTCAACTCAACGTCAAAAAGAAAGGGGTTGTTTAAACCAAGTGATTATCCAGCGTAAGGATCTATAATTTGCTGTTAATAATTTATGAATCCAACAAAACCTAAATCATTCAAAATACAAATATTTCTGAGATTTTGAATCATAGAGATTCTGTGTGGTTAATGAATAAGCACCAGCTCACGGCGAACGCTAATAGAGGTTGATTATATGTTAAGATCACGATTAAAATTTGGTTGGCGGGATTTATCCAAATTTACGAATATAAACCACGTATCCATAGGTGACTGAACTGAAAGATTCTGAATGATTAATTTATATTTATTCAAATTTCAGTCCGTGCGACTACTGCCCAGAGTACAAGAAGAGACAAATGAAGTTTACGTACTGTTTTTCTGATAAGAAAGTTCTGCGATGTCCTGTTGAGGTGTGTACACTGTTTTGACTAAACTGGAACGCAAATAAAAAGAGTCGGTTAGAAAGTCTTCAATATTTTCAAAACTACCTGACCTTTTTTTACGATATAAAGACTACATTGAAGAACAATTAATGCGACATAAAATAATATATAAAACCTTTTTATTTATTTTTGATAATTGTATTAAAAAAATTAAAGATGAAAATAATGGTCATTTCTGTATTTAGAACCAAAAAAATTCAAATCAATTGTTTCGCGTTTGTTTTAATTTTGCGATAAAAAAAATATGGTGTCTCTGCCTTATAAATTGTATTATTCTGAAGTCATCGTGTTGTTAACGCCTGAAGAATATACCAGGATCCTGACAATGCTTGAAGATGGGCACAGTCAGCAAAACACACCAAGAACTGTTGGTGTGACTCTTTCTACAGTTCAGCGAGTAGTCCAGCGTCTCCATGAAACTGGATCCAATCTTCGAAGACCAGGAATAGGTCGAAAAAGGCGCACGACGACGCGGGCGGCTCGCTTTATGGTATCAACAATTTTGAGAAATCGCTTTCTTACAGCTATTGTTGTCGTCTGACTGAAGCAAATTTAAAGCCATTATATTAAAGATCTGCAAATGGCCCAAAACTAGAAAGACACCACAGAAACTCAAGGTTGAGTTATGGTAGAGTGTGTACTGGGATTTCTTTCGAAAGCCACACTGAGCTATTGATGATTGAATATGGAACTTTAACTACAGAAAGATATGTCACTGAAATTCTGAAATTTGACCAACGTAGTGAGGTACATTTTTAGTGGACATTGGCGAGAATGCCGTTTTTATTCAAAACAATGCTCGCCGGCTCGGCCGCAAACAGGTCAGATAGTGTTTACCTATTTTCAAGAATTCACATAGAGTGGCCAGCACGCAGCCCCGACTTAAACCCCATTGAGCATGTATGGGACGAACTGGGACGTCGTGTACGTTAGCGGATCCCGCCGCCAATTACGCTACGTGAAATGAAAAAAGCTCTAATAGAGAAATGGCAGAATATTTCGCAGCCTCGCCTCAAAAACCTAGTAGAAAGTATGCCAAACCGCATTACAGCAGTATTGTGAGTTCGCGGAGGCAACACAAAGTACTAAAATGCATGAAAACGGCACATCCGTAACCAATCTACACATGAGAAAATATTGAAAAAACTGCGCATTTTTATTTATTTTACATTTATTAAAAATAAAAAACTTGAATTAATTTTTTGTTCATTTTAGCACATTAAAATATTGTTTAGTTTAGTATTAATTTCATAAACCTAGGTCAGATACTTTTGAAGATATTGAAGATTTTCTAACCGACCCTTTTTAATAATATTTAGATGATAGCTTTCTACTTAGAAAAGAATAACAAATCTTAACTAAACTTTAATAATAATAAAATTGTAACGGGCCGAATTAACATTATGTTTTTTGGATGTTAAGCTTTTATTATCGACAAGAGTTCAAACATATTTTTATCGCTCATCAGCATGTGATGTGACCGCCTAAAATAGTCTAAATAGTTATGAAAAACTGGCGGAAAGAACCTAAAAAGAAAGGGTCTATGTTTAGTACTATTTGTTATTTCATTTTTTTAGTAGCGTTGGTGACCTTGCTTCGCATTTCTTACATATAAATTAACCGTTAATATGCCTCATAATCTAGGATACTTGTCATCTTGACAAATGGATCTGGTCCTGCGGAATGAGAAATAAAATATATTATATGGACATTCTATTAAGACGGCAGTACATTTTGTCTTAAACTGCAGCTATTATAATAAAGTAATATGTTTTTAATACATGGGATTTAAATTGTAATGAGTAAAACTATTTAAATCAACATTATTACTAAAATTAATTTCTCCAGAGTTATGTGATTGACGTTCGACTGCAGCGGAGAGACCGTCATGAGGTTATCAATGGCACTGATGGCGGCTAGAACATTTTATCTCAGTACATATGAGATACTCTGTGCATTTTATATAGCAGGGACTTGAGGAGAGTTTAATAACACGCTAGCGGCATATTTATCCGACGATTTTACCCTAGTGCAACTTGAATAATAAAGTATTATAAATTGAACCTACACCATGTTTTAATTCAGAGCTTTGATATATAGGAATATTCATTTTGAGAATAAGGCATTCAAAATACATCTTTTGCGAATTTATTACAAGAATTAGGATTTTAGTTAGCCGTTTTCAAGTTTAAATTTGCGGAAGCTTTCGAAAGATAACCACGAGTTATTTATTTAAGTTTTGGAATTGAATTAGATAGTTTCAATATTATTACGATGTCAACTGTATCTTGGTAGGTCTGATTGAAAAATGAATACATTTAAAATGGTTACTTTTTAAAAAACGAAATCACTTCGTAAATATAAGTTTTTTTACAGATAAAATGTGTACCGTACAACTTAGACGCGTGTGCAGCTTGCGGCTGCTCATGTTCAGCGCAAGGTGACTACTGGCAGTATGAAAACAGAATCTTTCTGTGCAGAAAACACTATACGAGACTCTTCAAACACTGTCTTTCTAAGTTTCAAGGAGCGAAGCTTGCGGAGTTTAAGGTGAGGCTGAGCCAACGTCAGAGAAATCTTACTTAGAGGTGGACAACACAAACAAACAAAATTCGCAACAAACTTCACATAATTATGCAGACAATGCCTTAGTATTAATTATTTCCGTCAAAGCTGTCATACTCATGTGCAAATTGACTCCGCAACACTGTATACTAAAAGTAACTAAGCCTTGTATCAATCTATGAAAGTGTAGAAGAATTCAACCCATTGCTAAATCGCTTTAAGTACCGGCATTTATGTAGCATAGAGATGGTCCTCACCATTTATTACAGATTATAAAGTAGTCAGACTTCATAGACAAACTGTATGATTTATTCATTGAGTAAGTATTAAATTCAGGCAACAAGTACAATTTTCGTCAAAATAATAAAATTCGAAACGTCATAATTGGGTTTTAAATTTATGAAAAGTATGTACTAAGAATATCATGGTAATACCAATTATGTATTACAAACGTTAGAATTACAAATAAGAAATGTATTATTTAATTTATTATTATTATTAAACTAATTATTGGTATTTTCTGTTTCATTCAGTGATACATCTTAACAATAATATATTTGTCCTGTTAAAATGTAAGCACATGCCTGAATTTGTGGATTGCCTCCTCCATGAGTCGGTATCCCACTGCTGGGGACCGTGACCTCGCCATTGGTTGTTAGAGATAACTTTCTCCTTTATAAGCTCTCTGTCTCCCCGGTCTTATGCAACATGCAAGGCATCGGCCGCTTTGTGTTGGTTGCGAATGGGACTACTGTCTCTAGACCTCTTGCAGTCCACTTTTCCGGACACGATCGGCTTCTCCAAGTTGTTATCAGATTTGCGTGCCACGTGACTGAAGAACTTGAAGATTCCGCGGAGACATATATTTCATTGGCGATGTCCTTTTTCAATCTTAAATGATTGCAGGATTGACTTGTTGGTCTGATGCGTTGTCTATGGGTTTCTAAGCTTTTTATTTATTATTATTTATGGACGGATTGCAATGAAACAAACTTTAAGTATTAAGTGACGCTTACTGCAATACTACAGTAAAAACCAGAACGAAAGCGGTTAAGCGGTTTTTGAGATTAGCGGGAAAAAAACGCACAGACAAACAGACAAAAATCCTAACAACTTGTTTTAGGTTTATTGCGTTAATAGAGGCGCCTAATAATGTTTTTTTCTCATATATCGTTCATGTACAGAAAGCGATCAGTTAGGATTTTATTATTAGTAGAGATATTCATCAAGTATATTGTGTACTTAGTTAATCAGAAACAAAAATATCTTACTTAGGAGACATTTCTCTGTGGACATGCTGACTGTACATTTGCGGACACAATGTCATAATGGAGGTGCAACAAATTTACACTAAACGTCCTACCTGTTTACTATCTGCAACGTACTTAATATTTAAAATATAATGTGTATTTTTTTATTATTACAGTCTGTACGGGATTGCTTTTTTGCACACGCTCATAACAGTTGCAAGGCCGCCCTGAAGATAATGAAAAGTGAAGAAATAGTAAAGAAACTGCGAAAAGAGGCATATTTGGATTTATATTTCCCACAGCGAAAATTTTGTAACAATTGATTTAACTTACTACAACTCATATTTAAATGTAAAATAAACCATTAGGTATTATGTAGATAAAGTTAGGCACGTGATTATTTGCTTCTACTACCGTTTCAAAAATGTATTCGACATTGAGGAGAAGAAGCTGTGATAAAAACTCCTCATTACATCTTTTAAATTACATAATTATGACGATTAAAAAGTAAGTTTTAACCTGCGCGGAATCAGTTGCGGCACTATTATTTCCAGGTGTCCTTGATATTTATATATTTATCTTTACGGTAATATTCTTACATGTTTATACAATAGAAAATTAAAAAAAACCCATACAATTAAAATTTTGTAAGTCGGAGGACCCTTCGCATGGTTTTGAACAAAAACATCGTAATAACATAATCGATGTATTTTACATCTTAAATGTATACTTACGTTTTCTGTTTTTTATTCTGTTATTTTGACCCAATTAAATGAATAATGGTTATGGCTACAGACATTTGAGCTCGAGACACACTTATCACAGATGTCATTAGCAGCATTAATGTATACATAGTTTCCTCATTAATGTATACATAGTAGTTTCCTCTTTGGTCCGCGTACATTCAATTTGTTTTGCAATAAAAAGATTGAAACACTTTTACTTGTTTTATTTATTAATGGATTCTTCTTCTCTTGAAATGTCAAATATTTCCTATAAATGCAATCTCCATATTTCTATTCTTAATCAGATTATTTCAAATGGGCAACCATTTATTTACATGAGTTTACCGTGTTGAAACTCCCAATTACTTCGTTATAAAGACGAATGTATGGTTTGTAATTATGAATGTTGAGAGATGAAGAATATTGCTAATAACTTCATTACTATTTACTTAAAAATTTACCGATATAAGTATATGGAATTTTGCTTACTTTTCATTCTGTTGTATTTAATTTGAAAAAAAAAAAATTACAAGTCTGTAAAGATTCTATAAATATTGTGCGAATCCCAAAGTATTAATTATCAATTGTTGTAGGACTAATTAATCGAAAAATATTTTAATTTTTAATATCGCGAGTATTTTACCACCAGATTATAATAAATACAACATCAGAAGCGACGCTGTTTTTGATAGATTTATTTAGTAGATTAATAAACGTTTTACACAATAACGATTATTAGGAGTCGAGGGAAATACAACTAATGCTGAGTGGGACATGCAAGAGATGCGACAAATTTCCACGTCTAATGAAAGAAACGTTGGTCCCATTCAAAATATAGACATGCGCCATCTATATTTTTAACTCTTGTTTCTTCAAATATGCATCACGAAAGGGGAAGCTGAGTCACACGCTTCAATAACAAGTCTTTTCATACACAATGTTCACGTCTTGACAAGAACTATACAATTTGTAACCATAGAGTATTAGTTTAATAGAGCAGGGAAGCCAGGCTTCCAAGTGTCCTTCGGTTAAAAAGATAGCGAAGATTGCGGTAACTTCTCTATCTCACTCTCTTCTCTCGCACGTGCAGTTAGCGAGAAAATGGAGCATAATAGAACGGTTCTTTAAAACGCATTCGTTAGTAGAGAGAGACAGATAGGGTACCGTAATCTAATTTCTCTGACCGTCTGACGTTTCCGTTTACGAGCAGCCGTGTCTCCTCTACTCTATATATAATACCTCTATGTTTGTAACACATTTATGTTAGACTTTTGGTAATCGGATACAGGAACAAAAAAACCTACGTACATAGGTACATACCTATGTACATAGGTAAAAATAAGGTGAGAAGACTCTGCTTCTTTAAAAGCGACGTTATTTTGATGTATCTTAATGAATGTGTTATAGTGTGTGTAAACGTTTATACCATTTTTATTTATTAAATCACACAGAAATTACATAAAACTTAAATTGTGTATATGCAAATAAATGTGTATCAATTTCTTTATGAAAATATGTTAATCTTAGAAATATATTGTCAGTTCGTCCTAATAAATTGCAAATTATATGAATCCACCTTTGCGTAGTTAAGGTTATTTTTGTTCATTTGCGATTATTTTTGTGATATGGCAACTTTTTCTAATCAATCATCTGCTGACTCCATCCCTAACCAAAGAGAAAATAATTTGTTGATTTTGTTCTAATATTTATTTTGATAAAAACACTATTAGTGTTAATAAATTGTTTAAATCATGAAACTCGACTCAAACAATAAGATGATAAATAGTGATGGCGGTGCTGATACGCCTGACGAAATCGTAGATCCTCGTCAAAATGCTGAAGACATAATTGACGAAATACTCGCAGAATTTTCTGATTCACGTTCATCTGAAGGTTTGAGGAATGGAAATGGCATACCGGAGAATTTATTCAATATAATTCAGCCTCCTCAGACGAGAACTCCCGCGAATTCATTCTCAGAACATGCAACTCTTGACGACATCGACCCAGCATCCGATTTGGGTACCTCCATACGTAACAAATGCTTGGAACTAGAGGAGATCCTGCAAAGTCTTAAGTCCCGACTTAATCATGTCGTTCTGGATGATAACATTGTCCTCAGCCCTGAAGCTAACTCAATGGAGGCACAACTTGAGCATGACTTAGACACAGATTGTCAAGAAGATATTTCACTGCAGGAATTTTTAGAGCTCCTACATTCCCAAAATAAAATAAGCGCAGGCAGCGTTCAGTGATTGGTTTAATTATTACAATTAATTATAAGATAAAAGAATTTATTGTGTGCAAATTTGAGATTAGATTTATTGTTAAACTATTAAAATATCAGGCCTATTGTCTGTTTCATTAATATAAACAATTCTACTTACTTTTATGAAATGTTTTTATAATTTCTTTATGTGCCTTTAAATAAAATGCAATATACAAAATGAATATTTATTTTTGTAACTAAATTATATCTAGGACATTATAGCATTATTATTATTATTAGCATATCAACATTACACAAAACATTAAAATACAGTATAACTTAATTTGTGAACTTCAAAATTATATGTAAAATGATAGTTTTTTAACATTACCATCATCATCTGCTTGCCTTATCCCATTATCTGGAATTGGCAGAGGTCTTTTCGTTCCATTCGTTTCACAGGTTTTTAACAATATATTGGTGTAACACTTAAATGGGTATTAAATCATATTTATATTGAGTAAATATTAAGTAAATGTAATTTACATATCATCGAAAAATGTTTTCACTTGTGAACTTATACTCATATCTGTTAATGTAGGAATAGTATCATTTTCATATAGTTGACTGTCACCCTGATCTATAGTCTCAAAGTCACTTAACTTATTCTCACTTTTTAGAATTAAATCTAATTTTTGGGAATCTATATATTCTAATATGTCATGCTTTTTGCGTTCCAGTAGTTCTACTTTAAATGTTTTTAGCCAATTATTGTAGTGTGAGGGTTCAGAAGATAAACATTTCTGTCTGAAAAATTTAATGCATTCTAATGCTTTTGAATATTTGCCATCTATGTTGGTGTAAACCAAACTTTCTATGGCTTCAGACATGAGTGGTGAGACATCACAAAGTGTTTTACCATTAGCTATGAGAGTTTCATAATCACTGATTGGATCAACAGTGCCTATGTGCCTAATTTCTTTAATTTTATTTAAACTATTTTTATGTACCCTTGGTAATTCACCCATTTCTACATCAATGTTTATGGAAGAATTTGAATCTTCAACCAACTGATCATTAGATAATAAAATCTGCTTATTTCTTCTTTTGACTTCGACTTTCTTTAAAACAAATAGTTCTTCAAGCTTTTTTAGTTGGTTATGTGATCTGTTCTCTAGTAGAGGTGGAACTTTAAATAACTTCAATATGTCTTCCCTTGGTTCAGGTAAGGGTTTTCCAGGGTTCATGGCTCGATATGCAATACAGTCTAGAACATATTGTATGGTTGGACTGACAGTTTCAGCAATAGGAAAAGCTTCTGTATCATCACTTTCTAGCTCATCATAAGCTTTCATTAAATCCATGGCTTTAATAAGTTCCTTGAATGCATCTATTTGTTGTTCTGTACATTCATATTTCTTTAAGTTTGTAGGTGGGAATGACATATTTTTTATATCTTCTTTGAAACACATACTCACCATAGACAAGCAAAGGCCATTATCAGAATCAATGATTGGCATCAAAGCAAATAATTTTGGTGCATTATCTTTATTAGTAACTTTTCTCACAACGCCCACTAGATTTTGTTCCTGAAGACACAAAACCAGACATCTAATTGCTTGTTGTGCTTTCCTATCGCCTTTTCTACCAAATACATACAGCAAATTTTCTCCATTCAAATGATGCCAAGAAATATTGTCTGCATTTGTAAAACCATACACTTTCAAAGACTTCTCACCTGATTTATACAACATACTAATGTCTGGCAGGGGTATAATTTCTTGACCATAGTGGTATCCCTTTATCAATTCATTAGATTTAACAACATTTTGATTTTCTATGTTCACATGTATTTTATTTTTTACAATGCCTTCTGTTGTACTAGCAGTATTGGTAACTGGATTTTTGACAGCCTTAATCCACTTCTTGACAACTGGTTCATCTTTAAGTTTGATGTAACATGAAACTGGTATCTTGACATCGGGTGTAAAACTTAGATCAGCATTCCATGGCATACAACTAACTGCTTTCTTTTGATGGTAGATTAAGAATTTCATACAATAATCAAAGCCAACAGATACACCGCCAGTAGCATGGACCAGTTGTCGTGCTAGGTCAAGATCTTGATTTTTTTCCTTTGAATCATAAATATCAGGACCAAATACATCCACTTCAAAATTTTCTTCCTTGAATCCAATGATTACCTATAAATTAACAGAGTCATATTTGTAAAATTTTGACATCACATAATGAATTTTCAAATCTTGTAATGAATATCCTATATATGTATATATTTATTATTATTGATCAAGTTTATAGGCAATGAGAATGAGAATAACTATTTAAATGGCAGAAATTGAAGATATGTAAATGTTTGTTCCAGAACTCATGCTTACCACCAAGCATATTCTATACTGCAAGTCTAGCAGCAACTACCTTTCTAAGAATCTACCCCTTTTTTTTGTTTTTGAGGTGGGAACCTTCTTTAGAAGGTTACCTTTAGGTAACCGGTGACGTGGGAGCGACACCGGGTTGTGTGGGATTTTTACCATACTAAAACCCCCACGTGGCCTTTTTTCGCGCTATGTACAGGTCTCCGGGATCTCCAACGGAACGCAACCGGAGTCCTGAGGGCGTGCCCCACCGGACTCTGCTCTTGATGAGCCTTGGCTTACCCCCCACCTTCTGATGTTTACGGTGGTACGCGTCCATATATACCGTCGTCCTCCCCGGGGTCGCTGACTGGACGATTCGATCTCCCACCCTAGCAGCCCACAACTCCGAAAGTCCCCTTTTAGTTGCCTCTTACGACAGGCAGGAGATACCGGAGCCCTATTCTGGTCCTGAGCTACAGCGACAGCCAATCTGAGAATCTACCCTGTAATGTTTTTAATGTGCTTCAATAGCAGCCTAAAAGTAGTGGAAAATGTGGTAGGGTGGCAATGTGTCAGATATGCCTATGATGTTACTGATATGAATGCATAACATCAGATAAAATCTAATCATTTATGAACTATCCAAATATATATATTTTTTATCATAGATAGCAGTCTTTGAGTTATGTCAGGGACATTTATAAAGGACAATTACATCAATATGTAACTAGCAATAATAGAGATACATCAGGACTTATCAAGTGGAAGGCTGCAAGGATGTTATTTTCAACAGGTCAATGGCTCAATAATTGAAGCCATAGTGGTATAAGAAACAGGATATGGAAATGCACACTGATTAAAAATTACATTGACTTACCATTTTAACCGTTTTGCTGTTGAAATCTGATGGCGCCTTAAAATTTGTCATCAAAATAATTTTTTTATCCATAAACTTTACTCCACTAACTCCATTTTTCAAATGGTCTGCAGCAACAATGAGGGAATCAAACCAATCCCCTTCAGAAGTTGATGGCTGAAAATTTTAAGGACCATTTAAGGATTTTCAGATGTAGGTCACCTCACATGATTTAGCATTAATTAAATAAGAATTGGTGCATTTGTTAGGTCTATATAACTTTTAATTGACCAATTGAGTTTATTACAACAGGCAGATTTTTATGTAGTTTTAATCAACAGATAATTCACAAGGTTTTTCTATATTGGGTACATGTGTAAATGATAAAACAGCTCATAACAAAACTTTCAGGTATAAATGAAAAAAAAAAAAAAAATTATTAAATTAAATAAAAATAAAAAATATTGAAAAAAAAAAAAATATATTTTTTTTTTTTTTATATTTTTAAAAAT
>DWPT01001846.1:0-17522 GCA_018251895.1 Agathymus mariae mariae | reverse complement strand
AATAGTTTCTGCACCGAAATTCAGCATTGTTTCATAAAAGTATTTAGGTTAATAGGCCTTAGGCCTGTCTACGATGATTTTAATGTTTAATACAATTTGATTGACAATTTATATTATGTCACTTTTTGTAATACTTTGCAAGGTTTTAAGTGTAAAATTCACATTTCGAATAATATACAGTGAGTAGTTAATTTATGATTACTTCTAAATGACGCGTCTGTTATGTTTCAACAAATATTGCTAATGTTAGCTATGAAGCAGCTGTAAATTAGCATAATTTTTTCAGATCATATTGTGGCTGTTTTTTAAGAAGCGCTAAGGCCTATGACAACAGGCTACATAATTGAAAATAAATGTACGTAGGCATCTATTATTTTTCATTCTTAAAATATCTCTCTGTAACAAAAATTTTTTTCACTAACCGTTCAAATTGAGATAAAATAAATGGAATTTCTAAGTTGAACCTTAACTGTTATAACTAGAAGTCCGTCTATAGTAATCGTTTACGGACAAGCGTGACTGTTTGCTTCCAAGTAACAAGAACTAAATGAAACTAATGTCAAAGGAAGATTCAAATATGGCTCGTTTTGACGGCTTGTTAGTAGCTTTACAGGTTGCAGGCAGTAGGCTGTTAATAAGCACCTTATGAACTGCACACCGTAAATCCACTTGTCAACAGCTGTCGTAAGATCGATAGCAGGCATCGCTGTGTGTGACAGGACACGAAACTCCTAGGATTAAATGTAGAACGAGCTGTCATGAACGGTTTAAATGTTAATTAGAAGAAAGTGTAGTTTTACATTATGTTCAAAATCATCATTTGTTCATCATACTATCGAGTGATTTTAATTTAATGTAACATTACACGTTTCCTTTATTTTTATGTCAGTTAGCAAGTACGTGCAACATTTGTATGTCTGAATATTTTTCACACGGTGATTCATTTTCGAAAATTAAATAAGATGGTACCTGTATTGAAATACGATATTCAGAAAAAAATTAAGATACTTTGGATGGAAAAAATAGCCGTGATTTTGAATAAGGGGCGGGGGGTAGTCCAAAACCTCATCACGTATCACCGGGGACTATTTCAGAACTGTCGACTATTTCAAGAAATAAACTTTAAAAAAACGCTTCATACATCGCAAGAAATAAATAGTTAACGACCAAGTAACTAAGTTTTGGATGACAAATTCTGTTCGCAACGACCAGCCTATAACCATATTGATTCAAATTGATAAGAACGCCCAAAGATTATATGTTTTTCTTGGTAGAAAATTCAGTTCTATATTTAATAAATTACAATTTACCCATAATCCTTAACATTTTTACTTACATGTTACATAATAAAACATTTTTTTATGATTTTTTTTTTATCAATTATAAAACTTGAAATACTTTTATCTCCTAAAATTGTAATGTTTAAAAAGTACACACAACCTAAAAATTGGAAGGAATGTAAGTGATTCCTATCATATTTGCGTCCAAAGCACCTCTCCTACTTGCAGTTGGCTGCATAATAGATTCCTCCTGTTGCAGGTTCTGCATTACAAAGTTAAACGCTAAAGCTAGCGCTAACCTAACGCTAATGGCGCATTGTGGTAGGATTCTTTACCTGCATCGCTTACTACCACCCTGTTTCTAATAAACCCTGAAATTTCGGTTAGTAGGATCTGAAAGTCAGAAATAAACGGATTCCCCTATTCCTTCAGCGCTAGTCAATTGTCAATAACGCTTAGTTACGTTACGGGCATTTTTTATATCTTCTCCAATGTTTGCATCTCTTTCACGTTTCGTCTGTTTACTTCTAATGTCCCATACAAATACTAAGATTGCCAAAACCATCTAACTTCGATCATTTGCCATTTAGGTACAGTATGAAACTATCATTAAATTTGCATTTCTGTACCGAGTTTGAGAATCCTTGTATCGTATTTGGCATTTTCATCTCGCGGCCTGCACGATACGTCCTTAGATTGTCTTGTCCAGCGGCGTCACCGATAATGCACTTAATAAGGGATTAACAAATAGCTTTGCGTCCTCCTTCTCTGTCAGTTTTCTCCCATATCGAATAAGGCCGAGGTTAATTGAATGTTTTGTTGGGACATGCAGGAAAAAGCAGTCCCGAGACCGCTTCTAAGCGGTTCTTGTTCGTAGTTTTTACCCTCGACTCGACTTGCGAGTACGATGCAGTTACTGTCTGGAGCTAAGTATAGATTTTACGGGTTTGTGAACGATTCATAGTTTTCTCGTAGAAAGTTCTAAATTACTGACAAAACAATATGGTAATAAGAATTGTGTTGGTAACAGCCGGTTACAGAGCAGACTTGCCATACGTATATAATACTTATAAAATAGCCTTATGCATTTATTATTGATCATGTGACTTGACCGAAACCACTTGAGTAGATTGTGCCTATATTCACACAAGTGTGTTTTGTTGAAATGATAGCTCATGACTATAGGATCGAACAACTGGTCTTTTATTTAAAATGTGTTGTAACGATTATTGTAGTGAAGTTACTGAGCATTTCTAAATGTTTTTGTAAACCTAAATTATGTACGAATAAATATTTAGCAGAACAACGTCGTCCAAATATAAGCGAGCGCGCCTTCAACTTTTAAGACGTCAGTTTTTACCGATTTCTCCAACATAAAAAGTAATCGATTCTAGAAATGAATGGTCGCAAACAAGGAGTTTTTCATCAGGCGTCGTGAAAAAGACTAAATAGGTTTTGTGTCTGTTCTTTGATAGTCTCGACAGCAACTATTTCAGCAATGATTCATCATCTAAATATAAGATTTAACAATGGCCGTCTTATATTGTATTTATTTGCAGTAAATTTATTCGTGTGAGTAAGTCTGTTAAAGAAAATAATTTACAGTTATTTTACAAGCAAATATCATTTTTTATCTCAAAATTGAGCGCTTAATATTCAAAATTATTATAAAATAACTAAATTATGTGAATATGAATATGTACTGTTTTATTGTATGAATATATCATTTAGATGACGTAACTTGTTGGTGTATTGAGAGAATGTAGTACAAGGGTCGTATTGTTTTAACATTACGGTTTAACATTGTAAGCCAGTCGAACTAAAGCAAAATGGGTTTGTTTTAAGTTGGATGAGCGACTGCTTAGCTATGTAAAGCTGCTTTTATGCATCGAGGAGCGCAGCGAGCCGTCGGGTCTAGTTCTTATCGTTAAATAGATGACGTTAAACCTTGTCGGCTGCTATCGACTGGCCGAATTTCTTTCGACGATCCTGATGGTACCTAAATCTTTCACTATACAGAACAGCATGCTGATGTTCAAGATATTTTTATTGCTACACATTGTCCCGTGCTTTGCAGTAACTCACTAAAAATCGCAAGCCTGTGCTGTGGAAACAAACAAAAATCAGGAACCAATTAAAAATAAAAAGCTTTTATAAATTCAATTTCTACAAAATACTAAATCAAACAAAGGCTAAAAGCACTAGATAATATCAGTATATCATCGCGTTCATTAAAGGCAATAAAAATAAATCCACGCACGAACCGGCTGGTGCTGGTAGTTAGAAATAAACTGCAGTTTGTAACATTTAATACTTTTAACTCGTTACTTTTTGAAGTAAGGGTTTCGATCGTGAAAATATAATCTATACAAACTTATCACATATTTTAAGCAGGAAAAATTCTTGCGAATATATAATGCTTTTTAAAGGCCACTCACCTCGTCTGATATTAATTCGTAACAATACAAAGTATTGCTTGTTACAAGTTATAACTGTTGTAATGGTTTTTCCTTAGGATATCCGAACATAATATACAATAAATTAAAAACCTCCTTATTTTATTCCAATAACATCACAAATTATTGAATTATAAAGGTTATGAGCTCATCAAGCGGTGTTATCTCTTAATTCCTGAGCTATTTAAGATAATCTTCGCAGATAATCTCAGAAGTTGTAGATAACAATATTAAAGATTATTGTGAATATTGGATCGCTATTTTAGCAATAACGCCAATTATAACAGAATATTCCGAAAGAAGACAATATGAGAAAAGGACACAGTAGAAGAAGAGAAAGCACGGATATAGAAAATATCGTCCTGGAACATTCTCCGAGGTTGAAGTTCAAGGGGGTGTAGCCTAGAGTGTCGATATCAAATCAGATCTACCTCGTTTACTACTGCATGTATTAAATAAAAATATTATATATATTCCATGTATTCAATAAATATAATTACCTCCTAATGCCAATTGTAATAATCATTATATCATCTTATTTCGTAATTGAATTATGATTTAGCCAGTAACTCTTCCTACTACTAGCGCCATTTGCTCTTTAGTATAATAAATTTAAATTTTCATGTGATCTCTTTCTCATTTCTTTATCTTACTGTAATAATAGAGCAGTCAAATGCGAACACTGCCCATTTCGTACCATCGTACAGTGAGTTAATAAGTTCAGACGTGTTGTAATTGTCTTCGTATTTCATTTACATATAAATTATCCTGATAAAGAACTCTCACATCTTACTGTTATATAAAAACAAGTGTCGCAGCGCGGATCTTTATATTTTCTTACAAACTCAAATTTCTATGTAAACACTATAAAAAGTATATTTACAAATAGTTGATTATACTAAAATCTTTCACTACGAAACCCTTCATTTGTTACGCCGTCTCCACTTGGCTACTTTTTACATCGACTGTGATTAAATTCTACCAAGCTGGGCAATAAACACAAAAATAGAGCTATGACTTTTTCTATATGTAACAAAAACTCAGAAATAACTTGTCGATGTGGAGTAAAAAACGGCACGCTCATATAACCGGCTTTCTAGTAAGAGTGGTAGTGAGTGGTGCAAGTGGGTTAGCTGCGGCATATAATTGAGGAGATCTCTAACCGCAGATTGCTCGGGGTAATAAAGACGACCGCGTTCGCAAATGCACTTTTTTGATTACAGTGCGATGACTCGTTGACATATCTTGCCTCACCTCTATTGCCGGCTTAGATATCTCGTACATGACCCTATACTGCTGCCTTAGATATCGAATAAGCACATGAGACATGAGCATAATTTATTTTTATTTCCCTGGAAGAATTCTTTTTTTATATACAGAAATCTGTTAATTGCAGTTTAGCTTTCATTAACCACAATTTTGTCTAAACCTTTATGTTCTGCAAAGTTAGTATGATCATTTTTGGAGTGTTAATTTTGATTGTTGATGACTCTATCTAGGATGTGTGATCCAAATGCTTATAAAGGATTAACTTTGCAGAATCTAGGTCTATTGAACTTCGTCATCATACTATTTTGTTCCGTACGTATGATAATGATTATAGATGATGGATGATGATTATAGATCACGTGGCATATAACCTTTGACTTCAAACTCGTCTCATAGCGTACCGTGGAGAGATTTATGCTCAGTATTTTGCGACATGATTTAAATTTAACATACAAAGGAACACTGATAAGAACTAATAAGTATGTGTGAGGGGAATCAGATCCGGATCAAGATCGGAGTAGCGTCAATTATCTTTAACCTTTAATCTTTAACCTAAACCTTATGTATGAGTTACACATAAAGTTATAATGGTGTATCTACGTCAAATTAAAATACAAGATCATTTAATCGTTTTGGTATTATGTTAACACATTTATTATTGTTATAAAACGTATAAATAATATGCATTTCTGATAAAACTCTTTATTACCGCGTTAAATATACAATTATTTCATTCTGAAATAATATTTACTCAACTGAACATTATATTATTTTGTTTTTTTTTTTTTCTCCAACTGCCTTTTGACAACCTTCTTCTTTTTGTTTTTTATATAACACTCGGATAAAGTTATTTTACATAATAACCAGTAGTTACTTGTACACATCTTCAGGGTA
Organism: Agathymus mariae mariae; assembly: GCA_018251895.1. Classification (NCBI taxonomy): domain Eukaryota; kingdom Metazoa; phylum Arthropoda; class Insecta; order Lepidoptera; family Hesperiidae; genus Agathymus; species Agathymus mariae. The sequence continues at coordinate 11,623 of DWPT01001846.1, read as the reverse complement.
AGTACAACATGCAAGACTTTACAGGTATGTAATTTTATATATATATTTTTATTTCAGTAGCTATTCTTAACTTTCTAGAAAAAAATATTTGACAGTAATTTATTGACCAAGTATTATTTGATTAGGCCTAGCACTGAAGACAAGCATATGAAAAGTTCATATAACAAGCAATAAAATATAAAAAATAAAAATAATGTTGTTGCATTTGAAAACACATGCTGCAAAGTGAATCCTTAATCTAAACTGAATTGCTTTTCAAAGATTAAGTCAGTAATAATTATATCTTAGTATACAAGCTGAAAGAAAACTACTCTAGTTAAGGCAATTAGTAAAGCATTTACAATAATATTTGCTTCCAATATAATTAATCACATTATTCCTCATGATTACGATATTTTTTAACATACTTACATACCGACACAGACCCAATCTGGGGAAAACGGGAATGAGTTCGTAAGAAAGCTATGTCAAGGCTGTAGACAATACTTTTTACAGCTATGTTTAGAAATTTATAAACATACAGAAGGGAGCCGATCTTCTTTAAAATAAACTTCTAGTTTTTTCTTCGGCTTCTTATTGCGTTCATATATTCAATGCTGATGTTCAAATAATGACGAATCGCCCATCACCAGTGATGCCACTAAGAGATCACGGGAATGTTATAAAAAAACCCCGTGAATTCTTCCAGTGCCATTGCCTGTGCATGGTGCGACTTCTTCTTTCTTCTCTTATTTTTTGTCTTCGTTCTTCATTCTTCTTTTTTTCCCATGGCTTCCAGAATTTTAGGGAAATATAGGCAAAGTTACTCACTGTTACGTACATAACAAACAACAGAACTTATGAACGTAAGCGTAAATTATTCAATTATCTTTTAATTGGAATGCGAAATTCCTATTGACAACAGTTTTAAATTAACTTTAACAGATTTAAATTATAAAACTTTAAACAGGATACAAGATAAAAATAAAGGTTTTATAAACATAAACTTTGACAACTACATGATAAAAAATTATACTCTAATTCGTTCGTTGTGAGCTAATCCTTAATACATATATTCAAGGAGTATTTGCTAGTAAGCAATTAATCTAAAACAATCTGTTAGGATAGCGGCTTGCATCCGGCAAACACGGCAAAACTCATCAACGTCACATACCTTATAAAAGCGATTTTGATGATACCAATCTTCATTAATTAGTACGGTACTTCAGTTTACAAGCCGATAGACTAATATTTTTGGCAATTTTATTAAAGAATTTTTACAAATTTAAATATTAATTTCAATAAATGTAACAATTTGAAAGCTGCATTAGTCATGTTTTCTTAATTTGTTCTCACAACATCTTGAAACAAAAACATTATATATCTATATGTGATGACAACATGCTGATAATTATATGTGTGGTTTTGACAAATACTGAATCACGTTTGATATTGATGAAGCAAACAAGAATTCAGTTGTTTAGAACAATCAGAAGAGTTAGGAACTCGTTTTAAAAGCATTACATTTGACTGTACAATTATACCAGACAGTACATTTATACATGCAGTCAATTATTAAACTGTCTGGTAACTTGTAGATGGGTCTACGAGTAGCTCAAATACTAATTCTAAATAAGTTTTATAATTATAACGGACAAATATACAACTATAAAATTACGTATATTGAAAATTATTTTTAGTATCCAAGAATTAAAATGGCCATAAAGTTATGCCACAAAACAGCATAACTTCTTTTTAAATATAATGCTTAAAAATACAATTAAATATATAACATTTTGCAATACAAAATAAAAAGTGAAATATTATTGAAAATATGTATTAAAGTGAGGGATAAATCACTTAGCTTATTATCTTAGTACTCAATTTTACATGACATTTGTAAAAATATTAAGCCAAGCCAAGTATAGAAAATTATATACTACTATAAAAGCGAGATGGTCTAACTTCGACTCCACTAATATGTTAACCACCCTATAATTATCATTATTTGAAGTGTAATTACATATATATATATATGGCGGACAGGTTAAGAGCTGAGAGCTGACTGGCTAGCTACTACGCTTTTTGAAATTAATCAAAACATATATGATGCGCACTTCATTGTAATGTCACTTCCATTTCGGCCCGAATACCATAAGAGTTGCAGTCGTGCAAGAGCCACGGTGACCACTTACATCAAGTAATACATCTTTCTCGTGTACGAACCACTGATATGAAAAAAATCTATAAAATTAAATATTGTTTTCCCGACGAACGTTTTGAAGTTTTATTACAATTGTTAATTTATTATATACTAGGTTTCACGTCCGTCTTAACTTAATATAGTTACTTTACGTGTGACTTCTGGTCTTAATTGATACGCAATTTGTAAAACTGTTTCCCGCGGAAACGATAATTAATCTCACGTTAATCTTATGTTTTGATAGCAGAAGAGAAAGCCGCTATAAATACGATTAATTGGACATTCCAGCGTATTTACGACAAACATTACACAGACGGTATTTATTTATTTTACAGTAATTCAATTAGAATAGTACTCAATGCTTTATGAGTATTTAGATAAAGAGTGTACTGAACAATCACGATAACACATATGTTAATTATCACTTTCCTTTATAACTCCTTTCGCTTTGAGGCCTTGACCTCATCTTTACAATATTATTGCTTTTCAACCTTTTTATATCTTTATATTATAATAGTTAGATTTGAAAAACCGTACCAAATTCCCGAAACCTTTGTATTGGGAATATTTATCGTTGTCTAGTAAATACGATTCAAACTTAATGTAACTATAAATTCAATATTGTTTTTGATCAATATAATTCACCTTCCAATATCAAGGGTTTCATTATTTATTAAGTATATAATCAAACTTTTGCCTTACACTTCATTTTATTTTTGACCAAAAAGTTCCTATTTAAGCCACCAGCGCTGTTCAATAGACGCTATCTTCTGTAACATTCGATTCGCCTCGTACTCTCGTTCGGTGGGAGTAAGGCCCAATAGTTTTGATTCGACCTTTCAATCACGAGCTTCACCTATTATTATAAAAGTCAACTTTCAGCCAGAATTGACGGCGATATTTTATCGATTGCTTTACAATTTTGCAACATAACTATAAATGACTAAGGGTCATAATTCGAAATAAGATTTCCTGAGTTTGTTTTAAAAATTTTAACAAACCAAAACAAATTACAAATTTTGCTACTGGCAGTCGGACGTTCACAAAAAAAAAATATCCCTTTTAATACTAATTCTACTCAAAGACAGCCGTATTTGTAATTAGACAGAAACGAACGAGCAGTGGAAAGCAAATAACATTATAATCGTGTAATAGATGAACAAGATATAGAAAAGCATGTTCATAGGTATCTCGCGCATGCAAGTGCATGTGGTAGTCACCTGCGACCATCAAGATCGCTATCTCACTCGCGCGGAGCGGTACGCAATTAAAATTAATGAATGGTGCACTGGTGAAATTGCACATGTGCGAGTATTACATGTGCATGTAGTCCTATAAAGCGGCCACGTTAATTGTTGTGCTACGTATAAGACTTGTGCTAAAATCAAAAGATATTTTCATTGACACATCAATGCAATTCACGGAACACTCAAACGGGCAAGTTTCGCATTATTGATAATGGAAGGTAAAACCATAGACGTCTGTAACGCATTGCCGACGAAGAAGGAAGAGGAGAAGAATGCTTTTTTGTAGTGCATGTTTATTTAATTTTAAAAAGAAGGTTAATCGGCGGACTTAGTGCCTAACGACATACTTTAGCAGTTAACGCTGGGCGCTGGTAAGATGTGGTAGTATTACACTTATTACTGACTGTAGGTACATTCATAGTGCAAGTAAAATATCTTTTATTACCAGTAGAAAGCACTCCAGTATCAATGCATCGATCTTGAATTTGAGTAGCTATAGTTGTTACGCGGCAGATATCGACCGATCCATCTCACTGCCCTGTGGTTGGGGCTCGTTCGATTCTACTTTTATCATTTATAAATTTATAACGCTTCGATTTCCGCTGACAACATCGACGGCTGCGTAGCGCTATGCAAATGTTGATGTGAATTAAAATATTCATAAATTATTAAGGGGATTTAGATAGCGGCCGCGAGTTGGAAGCAAATGAAAGAATAAGTTATAGACTAGAGTGATAGCTATTATTATTCTTGAAGTAACTAAGTTTCTATAAGATTAAGTATCTGAAAAACGTAGGTCTTCTAGGTTTATTTTGTGGCATTGAATACGAATCGCCGTGGCTGATGGTGACCATTTATAACTAGATCGTAAAAAGTTTTTTTCATAAATCAATCGATTTTCTTCAAATATCAGGAGTAACAACGCATCTTCGTGTGACCGCAAAGACTGTTGTTTTCCTATAGGTTCTAGATGACCATAGGGTTCAATAGCCTCTTAACACCAGACGTGCATTCCACTGCGCTTTTTCCATATTGAACGTAAAAAGGATTTAATTAACAGGTAATAAATACGTTACGTCCACTTTATTGATATTTCTCGATAATCTTATTGTTTCCTTGTGTTATGCCTACATATTTAAAATACCGTCCTGTGAGTACATACGGAAGTACGAAGGTCTTGGGAGACTAATAAAAAAGGCCCTATTACAAAAATAGTAGAGACAAGAGTAATTTAGCACTGATTCCATGGGAAAAAGATTGGATTCCACAGCGAAATCCTTAGATTTCGCAAGCGCCAGTCATGCTGAGATTTAATGCCCGGCTACGAGACTCACGAACTACAGTCGCGAACGCAAACTAAAACGGACTTAGTTAAGCTTGTAAAAGCAGGAAAAGCCACGAATTAAATTCACACTGAGAAATACTAATATTGTAATTACATCCTGTATGAAAGAGAATTTTTGGATGTGCGAAAGTACCGATGTTCGAATGCAGGCCAAGGCAATAATTAGTGTGAAAGCTAAATCGTTATTCTTGATTTTTGTTTGCTATCTGCTTACATGAGCACATATCTCAGTGCGGAAGCATGATATATGAGTGAACGTCTACAGAGAATTTTTTTAATGAACGCAAACAACTAGGTGCGAATTTGCATTGTTCGGTCCAAGTTGTCTCTGATCGTTATAAATAGAGCCTCCGCGGTCATAAATAAATGTTTCCGATACGTTATCGTTAAGCGGACGGTGATAAATCTCAGAAGTATCTGATAACGTTTATTTATTTACCCATACAAGCCATCATTCATAATTTAACACACGCCGTAATTGACCGTTAGTGGTGTTTAGTTATCATTAAGAGCTTTGAGTGCCGTTAACACAAAGGGTATTAGACGTGTTATTTTAAAACTGTTGCCCATACAAAACGGGTATGTAATAAATTGCTTTCAAAACTTTGAGGCAGTTAAAGTCGCTATAGGATTACAACGCGATACGCGCGTGTGCCTCATAACAAATTTAACTGTTCGCGACAGCTGTTGTCAGTGTCGGTAAAATATTCTCGGCGTAAACAACCCCGTTTCTTGATACGTCTTCTAAATTATGTACGTAGCTACAAGATAAACTGGCAAAATTGCGCGCGTGCGCCGCGGGTGGGTGCATACGACCGACCCGCTAGTTGTTCCAAATTAGATTTATCGCGTATTCTCTACGCAGTTCCTAATTTATAAGCTGAACTTGTAATTGGAATATTAAATTTGAATTGAATTTATTTTGCTCACTGATATAATATAAGAGCGATTATAAGATGTATACACGTAGATTATTTTATTAAAAAATACCAATTAAAATAATCTATTGATTTGTTCGCAAAATATATTTAGATCTAATATAATTTTGCATATAATTCTATCTGATAATTGTGTTCCAAATTATGTTTAAAGTATATATTCTCTACGCAGTTATTTTACGCTGTTACAAGCTGAAATTGTAATTATAATATTAAATTTTAAGTGAGTTGTTTTGCTTAAATTTCTACATGATATTATGTAATTGCAATTTTAAGATAGGTATGTATTTTATTAGGTACGTATTTAAAAAACGTTGATGTGTTTACATGTAATTATGTTCGATCTAATAATTTAATAATTTTTGTATTCAAATTCAAGTAACTACGATTTGTAATAACTTATTATGATTTAACTTTGATTTATTCTTATATTGATTTATTCTTATATGAAATTTTAATTTAATTTAATTGAAAATTTAATTGCATAGAATACAAACCGCTAGTGATGCAAATTATATTTATCGCTTAGGTATTCTCTACGCATTTCCTAATTCAACTGCTTTGCTTCTCATAATTCGAATATTAAATTTGAAATGAGTTTGTATTGTCCTAAATTATATGGATTTTGTATGGGTTGTTATAATAATATTCATTTTACTAATATCATGCTGGTACATAATTTTTTTTATTAAACTTGCAGTAAGTTTCATTATTTTGCTTTACATTGCATCGCCAAAAAACTTCTCATTGAATAACTTTATCGATGACCGCATAGCCCAGCGAGAGGTCCCGGATTCGACGTTTATTATTTATTATATGTTTAGAATTGTGATATCATTATTTGTTATATAAGTAGAGTGTGAATATCTAAGGTTATATCTAAACCGATAAATTTATTCGAATTAAAAAAGACACAGTTTCCCTTGTATTTTGCATTCCCAGAACAACTTTACCTTTTGTTTAATGCAGGACTGTAGAAACATTTTGAAAATATGCTAGAATAAATTAAATCTCATACAATCTGTCAGAAAAACATTTTTAGTATTGTTAATCTTGCACTATTACTTCAAGAAAATTTACTTATAAAATTACTTATAAAAATCCTTAATGATAAAATTTGCCTTTTAGGCAGAAACAAGCTACTTATACTATACTTATATATTATATACTTTCTCTCATCATTAATTATATATTGATATTTATTGCTCTTTTATTTATTTAAGTATCATATCAAAGCTTAAAACAACTTAAGCTTCGTAAAAGAGTTTATCAACGGGATCTTATACCACCTTACGTTTATTTATTCATATCTCGAGCTGTGTAAATCGATCTGGTTAAACACACTCGTGACTCGACCAGCACCGGCGGCTCAACTTTCATGAAAGCTTAGTAGTTGATGGTACTGCCCCAACGCGGCCCTCCGGCACTGCTACTAGAGGCAGCTGTGACGTCACTTTCATTAATGATAATATCTAGCTAGCCGTCTACGACACGTATAACCTATACTAATATTATAAATAAAGAGTGCATGTTTTGCGAGTTTTGTTTGGTGTGTGCGGAGGGTAATTTTGAAAAATTATTTTACTTTTGAAAAGTACATTATTCCGCATAGATATTGACTATATATTTACATACATAATAATATATCGTATTGTTCAACTCGAACAAAGTTGGGGAGGGCCGATAGTTTACTATAAAACTAAAAATAAGTTTAATAATATTAGATTAAAAAAAACTTCACGTCTGAATAAAGACTCACAATTATTTTTAATTTAATTTATATATGTCTCATCTTACTCACTTAAAATCCGATTATAACAAAATATTCTCTATTAAAATATCAACTGAAGATAACTTAATTAATATTTTACATCAATATGAACTGCAGTAGAATTTTATCTTCAGTCAAGGTTCTAACTGAAAGTCAAAGGAAAAATCCTCTAACGGTCTTAGGTACAAAATAAATGACATCTACTTGGGTCTTGTACGAAAATCAGCGCGGTATTAATGAGGAGGATCCTCTTGAGATTTTACTGTAGCACGTAACTAACTAAATATTTTTTTTAGGATTTTTATTTTATAATTGCGCAATATTTACGAATTTGTTTTTTTATAAACTGACTAGTCTGTTTTATTTATTAATTTATTTAATTATTCATGTACACACATACTTGGCAAAGAGTAACAGTAATTATTTAAAAAAATGTACAAAGGTACGGCTTATTTCTTAAGAAATTTCTTCCAGCGATACTGCGACTGGAGACTTCAAATCGAGAGGTAGGTGAAGCGTGCACACATACAAAAATTAATATGCATAAAATAGTGAATACTACATAAGTATATTACAATGTATTACTGTTTTATTTGGTTGTTCTAGTCTGTAGGTACAAAACTAGTATTGTACGGAGGTGCAAACTAAACCAATTTGCAGTCTTAATTATACTATAAGAGTAGGTTATCAAAGTACCAACGGACGGGATAACCATAGCAAGTTTCATCAAAATGTTTTCTTTTTTTGTTCAACTAATAAATAAACCTTTAATTCTGAAACTTTTATATTAATATAGATAGACTGAAGTAGAGGACATGCCATCCGTGTATGCAGTCTGAGTATACGGTCACATCACCTCAAACAGCCTTGATAGCATCAGGCGTTACTTTGCGGAAATTCATTGACATCAAATTGGTATTAATTTACTTTGCAACAATCCGCAAGCACCTGATGTCGGTCATCGTCGCCCATGGATACCAGCGAGACCAAAGGTGGTATGCATGTATAGAAGTATATACCATCGTACATTGTGCTTGCGGTTTGTTGCAAAGTAAATTAATACCAATTTAATGTCAAACATCCTTATTAACATCAGCTATTGAAAGACCGCTGCATGGTATAGGCCATGCTTAATTGGCGCTAAATGAACGGTCCTGAGCCGTTTAAATCCAATATATATCCGCTGTTCTCTTCGAGCCATCCTCCAACGTTCAGCGTTTTTCATTCAGAACATTTCTTCCCCAACGGTTATTAGTAAAACTACGATCTATCTGTGAGTTCACAGCTCAGCGGGGGCGCTACTGGCCCCGCATTGGTTAATGGCGCAACTGTCATTGAGAAATGTAACTATTAGTGTCCGATAAGAGCGGCAATGATTTATAGTGGGAAATTCCATAACGTAACACGGGATGCCGGTTACTGAGATGGATTAAATGAATACCGGATTTAATAACTAATTTAATCTATATGCATGACCATGTTCTTTATAACTAAATACCTAAAAAAATGGTATTGTTTTATATCCTATCCAAAATGAAAAACATTGATAAATGTAATAAAAGAGGCAAAAAAAAACTTAACCTAATTAACTTATCGTTTGTAACAATAATGATGAGTACATTTATAAATCAACTGCGCTTTAAACATTCTAATCCATAAAGCGTACCTATTGCCCACTTAAGAGGAACTTCGTCGTTGTAGAACATTTTACAAATGATCGCTGATATAAGAAGAATGTTCAACCAGAGCTTCTATTTATCATCCTCACACGGATGAAATACACCGGCTACATATTATCCTGACAGAAGCACAAAACACGAATAGAAACGCGATTGAAAATTGAAATTCAAAACATGACACGGTTGTTTTATGATCCGGAACGGGCGCGTTGCATAAAGTTGTCGTATGACGGGTATTATAATCAGAATTTACACGCAACGACCGCCGCAGGCTCCTGGACTACGCGGCTTAATATATGAAAACATATTCGTTTGTTTGTTAACGATTATCCCCGCTAATTGGGCGCCCGATTTATGATTTAGGTGAGGCTATTACAATATACAGTTCGGTAAAACTTGACGATATATTAAAATCAGTTTGTTCTCATTGGCTGTTAGAATAATTTCGGATAAATAATTAATGAATATCATATTACAATACATGAAATGAACTTTTTTTTTAATTTGTAACTGTTTTTTTTTCGCGATTGTACTTAATTGTCGGATATCGATCAATGTTCGGGAATCGGTTAACAAGCGCATTCATTCTTATTATTATGACTGGCAACTCAATGGTGGTATTATTTTCATACGGGTCGCTTGTGCGTTTGCCAGCTATTATCAAAAACGAGGATGACCAGTCACCAACAGGTGGCTCGACTGCTCGTTTGTCTCCTAGATTCGATCGATTCATAGCAACCTTCGTCATCACCCGTCCACAGTATTCAATGACTAATTAATATCAGACCGACTGCTTCGGTTACTAAATATCAATACCCATAAGAGGTCGTGACCACTCAACATCATCCACCTATACTACATCACAACAATTTCAACAAAGTCGAGCACGATGCAAATTCACATCGGTTCAAAGGAACGGGGATTCTAAATAATATCGAATTAATATTAATGAATAGATTTTGATACTGTATTGAAATTTATTCTACCACAGAGTTAGTTGCGGCTTTCCCAACATTCCGCGAATCCTATGGAAAGATTAGACTGCTTTAGCCACGAGCGTGACTTTAAAGGCAATTGTGTGTCCGCGTGCCGTGGGATACTCAACTAAGTTGCCCCAACATTAATGCATTAAAATCAGGTATTTGTGACTATTTATGCGGATATTTTGTGAGTCCCTGGAGGCTGTGTCGAAGGGACTACATGTAAAATGCCGCCGTAATTGGCTGTTAACTCCATCGAGGAATGGTTCGATTCAATTCAATGATGGAACCTCTTGCGACAGGACTGTCCGACCGACGTCTTCATCCTTCGAGCCGTTTGCATTTTAATATTCCCATCATTTTCCAGTTTGTTTCCAAAATAGGGTTGTCAAAAACAACTAATGTAAATTAGTTCATGACAGATGAACCAAGTGTGGATGTACTAACTTTAAAACAACATAATAACGAGTTCTAATTAAAATTCTACAAATTACATTTCATAACGAGACACTTAGTCTTGTCACATATGACATGTTAAAGAATTTATTAAAATTATCAGTTATCGCGAAACAGGAAACATAATACGGAGAGATCCCCAAAATATATCGGTTAAGCAGTTTCCAAATTTATACTTGTTCCCAAAACATGCAATATATCTGAACTAAAAAATCTAAAATATATATATATATAGTAACAAAACTACTTCATATATATGTATAAAGTGTTGTTATAAATATAGTTATATTTCTCGGTATTATTATATATATTATAAAAAGATGATCGAATATATCCAAAAATCTGTAGTAGGAGAGGACTTAAGAGATTGTCCTTAAAGGTCTATTATCCATCTTTGAGTTCAAGCTTAAATCCTCTGCTCGTTGTTTGCCTGACTGATATCGGATGATGCTATGGTGAAAACATTGATACATCGCCGCTTATTAAAACCATTTAATATCGACGGTAATTCTTGGGCATAGTGGGTAAGGCACATTACCAGTTTCGCTATCACCCTCCTAGAATCAACCGTGATATAGTCGTAACGTGCTTGAGGGCTTCGCGTATGGATTATATTATTAGTATATCATTAATATTATTATCATTCCGTGAAGCCTGCCCGGCTAGCTACCACCCTCTTGCGTGAGTCAGCCGCCAAACGACTCGTCGTGTTCCGGATTGGGGCATGAGACCCAGTACTTTGGTCTTGTTGATGTCCATGGGCGACGGCGACCGTTTACTATCAGATGCCTCGTCTGCTCGGTTGTCGCCTATTGACATAAAAAAAATCCTAAGCAAAACTTTTCTGATACTTTATATAATAACTAACTAATTTGTATAACAATAACTAACCAAGATGCATTGGACTTGACTATAGATAATTTCCAAGAAACTTCACGACTTCAAGTGCGAGGCAAGGCAAGGCTTCGCGCCGGAACAGGTTTGAATATTCATAGCGTTCGATGACCACGCCCTCTGCACTACGC
>DWPT01001845.1:0-17522 GCA_018251895.1 Agathymus mariae mariae | reverse complement strand
TGACGGCATCATACAGAATCCATTACAGAAATTTAGATATTTATAAATTATAATATTATGAAACAACATATATCTATATGTAGGATACTACATAAATAAATCGCGTTATGGAATAGTTTTTGGGACTTACAATGGTAAACATGAAAAGTTTAAACTTAAGTATAAATTTTTGGACTACTTTTTGAGTTTAATTGTTTACGTCCACCCCACCAGCAAACGACAACAACAGTATCAATTCAATACGTAAAGCATTGATATTAAACAGAAAATAGTGTAAAAATATCATACGGTATCCATAATAAGGCAGATGAATTTGCGAGCACACACCAGTTCCTGATATATGACACGAGAACCACAGCCGGTAGAGTTAATTAATAATAACTGAGCGGGTTTCTCGGTAATGCAAGGGAGGTAAAAGAAAAATATCGTTTCGCTGAGCGGTGGTTAGTTAGCAGAAAGACCGTTTCTGTGTGGCCCGAAAATAATAAGCCGCAACCCATCGCACCAGTGATTTATTGTTTTGGCTTTGCGAAACCTCACTCGGAAGCTTGATAAAAAATGATCGTACTTATTAACACCGCTGTCTGCACCCAACTTTATTACGCTATGCCGATTTCACTGACAATGTAAAAGGGCATTTTTTCTCTTTCACTTTTAAATTGTCCTGTGAACTAATCATTTAATGTGCCTGTAAACCTAGATCCCTATTCCCTTATATCATCAGACCTTATATAATACTGATACTAATTAAGTTCTCCCTTCGGAATTTCTTAAAACTAAATTGAAATGCTCCTGAAATCCCTTAATGTCTCTATGCAATGACCTTTTCTATAATCGATACGTATTTAATTCTGCCACTATCAAATAGAGACTTTTTGGTATTGTGATTGAGTGACTACTACCTACAGATATACTAAAGAGCACTGGTCGTATCCTACAACTAGAGTCAGACGTTCTTCACCACATTCAATTGTATTGTGTTCAAACACTTGTATTATCTGATTTCCCTATGACAAGATTGACGATTATAATTTGATGAATTGACTACAGGTAACCAATACAAATTCTTGCTGAGGAAGAAACCGAGAAATGAGTTGAAAATTACCTGTAACGTACATCATCTGTCGGTATCGTGGTTTATCATCAGGCACTTGAACCCAACTGTGAGTCCATGGAGCGGTAAATAGGTTATAAAGCTATTTAAAACATAACATTCCTCCTCGTTATTTATATACAGAAAAAGGTGTTTCTCGATGTATTATGCTAGGTTTAAGTCAATTTAAAATATTTGAAGGGCGATAAAACTTACGAATACATCATGCTGATTTAACACGCAACTGTGGTTATGTTGCATTATTATTTCATGTCACAAATACTTGTTCCCGAAATTCAAAAAAAAAATTGCGCAGAAAATCTAACCTTTTCAAGCATAGGTCCTTGTGTAAAATTGATCAACATTTCCCTATATAATTTATTGCCTATTCTCTTTAGTCATATTTTTCATTTTCTTATCTTATGTAGTCTTAAGTTTTTAAACGTATTTAAGTAATCCCACATTTTGTAAACAATAAATAAAATGCTAATATACCAACCAGATAAATATGAATAATGAACCATCATAATTTAGGAACCAGGAATTTTATTGTCGGAAACAAAATTCTTTGCTGTGGCATTACTGAGGGTCTACCACCGAAAAGTTTTCGAATATTACGTCCATTATTTCATGAGATGACAGAGGTTGGGCACATATTAGCAAAGTTCGAGAGTAGCCATTTAATGCCACTCGATTTATTTTTAAGTGCCAAAGTAAAATGGTAACACCCGTTATTATTATTATTAAAACATTTTACAATCCCGTTAATTATTTTATGCCAATTTAAATTTCACATCAGTCCATTCCACGCGTAAGTTCCTTACGTCTTTATGAAATGCTGGGGTTACTTTGTTACTAGTTACAGTAAGCAGGGTCTACTATATGTAAACGGTGTTAATTTATTCTCCCTTCACAAAATAAAATTTGGTTACAAAATTGTCAACTTTCAATATTTAACGAATAAGTAGGTAAGTAGCAAATTGTAAAAAACATAAGTGTTTAGCTCACAAATGCTTGTATCGATTGTATGTATGTATGCTAATAACGGTTTTTATGGGCATTATTTATGTAAACCAATGTATTTGTCGTTCGATAAAAAAAAAGTAAAAATTTTAAGCCAATTGTTTCTCTACTCAGGTTTTTTTTTTGAATAAATAGAGAATGACAATATTATTTTCACCGGTTGTTAAATAAAATTAATAAATACTTGATTTTATTTTAATATCACTACTTTAACATCACGAAAAATAACATCACGAAAAATAAATGTCTCATCTTGAAAAACGACAATTTAAAAGTAGTCAGAATACAAACCTATATTTTAATACTAGCAAATGCCCTCGCTTCGCTTCGGAAAAAGTACCTTAAGCATCTGCATTTTTCTGGGATTTTCTCATTCTGTGCATTATAAATATATGTATATTCATAACTTTTTTAATTAATGGACAGATTGCAATTAAACATACTTTAAATATTAAGTTACGCTCACTGCAGTACATCAGTGAAAACCAGAACGAAATCGGTTAAGCCGTTTCTGAGATTAGCGGGAACAAACGCACAGACAAACAGACAAATATTTTAACAACTATTGTTTTGGATTCTATTGCGTTAATATAGGTCCCTAATAATGTTTTTTCCCATATTTCGACCATGTACAGAAAGCGATCAGTTAGAATTTTATTATTAGTATAGATAAATAACCAACCAAGTAATTTGTAAGCTACATATTGACTTATTCTATATTTGAAGAAATTTATTAATTTAAAATTTTACAAAGTCATACTGACTAAAGGTTTATTTTCGGTACGAAGATGCTGTTCTATTTTAAAAACTTGCTACAAAAGTAAGAAAGTGGCTTACAAACAAAGTATACATCGTCATTTCTCGGTAAGGAAGTAGATATGATAGCTGGAAAAGTTTGCTATTCCTGATCTTTGGCCATAATAATCTCTTTTTTTATACGTTGAAAAGTTTCGTGGCAATATATATTTTTTTATATTTACAGCCAATTAACGAGCAGACTGACCACGTCATAATAAATAATGACCAATGCCAATATTATAGGAGTCACCTACACGTTACCGATTCACGAAGTACTCCTCCTGATCTCCTGATACGAAATACATTATAATATTTTACGTTAAATGATTGAAAGAAAAGTGGTAGGTAGCTAACCAAGAAAATTAATACCAATACCATCATAAGTAACGTCGAATTAAGCGAAATGGTGCCTACGTCCTATAACAGAAGGGTACTAACGTTACCTCGTCTACTATTGAGCAAAAGGAATTGGATTGGTCCCAATAATGGAAAGTTCTGTACATCCCACAAAATCTATGTTTACTTTAAAAATAATAATTTTTATCACAGAATAGTTTTACAGAGATTGTAATTAATTACCTTTATTATATTACCAAATGTATCCGTAAACACAGACTTTTTAAAAAAACCCAACAACACAAATTAATTCAGTAATACTCGTAAGATTAATCTTGTTAGTTGATGGTAACTTAGAGGCTTGGCGTATATTCTACGTTTTGAAACATGAAATTCAAAATCATTTATTTGAATATGTATTAATTTTTTTTTTTATTACTTTTTATTTTACCATTTTCCCTGTAATAAGTACGGTAATACAAACTGTTAGTACATAACAAGGTGAACAGAGCACAAACTTGATTTTAAGCGCTACGTCTGCCCAAGACACTACTAATCGGTGTTAGTCCCTAAGTCCTAATCATTAACAGTTGCTGTTTCTTCATCATTTAGTTTATCATTAAGTGATGATGAATTTTAGATGCAAGTACTTTGATTATGGCTTTGTGACCGGTGCCAAAAGCAAACAGCTCAAGACACGGCTAGATTTTTCTAATCCAGTGAGGGTGATCTAGATTCATTTTTTATTTCGAACACTTAACCGTCTTGGGACGGCCTACAATACTCCCCCCAATCTCATGCTGGCAAAACAAGGTGTCGTAAAAGGTGACGGAAGCCAGCCTGCTTGGTGGTAGGGCTTTGCGTAAAGATTATATTACAAGTATGGGTAGCTACCTCATCCTACTTGAATCAGCCGCCAAACTATTCATCGTATTCTGTCTGGGAGCTTGAGAGTCAGTACTATTTTTCTTTCTTTCTTCTCTATTTCTTGGTCGACAACGCACCAGCGATACCTTTGGTCTTACAGATGTCCATTGGTGACTGTGACTACTTACCATCAGGTAGCTCGTGCGCGTTTGTCGGCTATTGAAATTCCAGTTTTTATGTTTACATCCTCACCACATTTAAAGTGAAACAACTCCCGGCTATGTTTAACACATTAAAAAAAGAGACATCAAATTAATTCATAACTAACGGTGTTATGGCTATTTATCATAACGTTGTCACATAAGTAACGTTGTTATAGCTATTAAACACAGTTCAATATAGTTATCCGTTGAGAAGTAACATTCTTTATCTTCAAAACCCATTATCAAGTCCACACAATATTTAAAAATAACTTACTCCTAGGCATCTTTCTTCCTAAAACGGAATCATCGAATTCGGAAACTTAGTAGTGGAGACTGGACCTACATATTAAAATTTAAATACAGGCACGCAAACATCGAACCTCCTTCTTTTAAAAAGTCAGTAAAACATAAAATTCGTAAAGTGAAAAACACAAAAACAACTAAATCTAACTAATGAAAAGATTAAAAATCAGTAAAGTTTTTTTTGAAATAATTGCAATTAGATACTATTTTACTACTAAGCGAACCGTTAAGGACTATATACAAAAACGTGTACCTTTAAACGACATCCTAAAAACTGACAGAAAATTGAGATCTGCAAATTTTCTTGTTAGTTAATGACTATAATTTTAACTTCTTAATCACCAACGAGCTGCTTTGTTTATTGTTTACGGGTAAATTTCGTGCACCAAAATGACTAATTAAGACATGGGAGCATCACAAATTAACGCAAATTTAAAGGAAGAATTTCTGTAACAGTCATTAATGTTAATTACATTGTCATTGAAAACCTAAACAGGTATTGTAGTAAAAGATTTATTTTATTTTATTGCCAAAGTGACATACCCTTTTTGTATCTTTACTCATTACATCCTATATGTTTTCAAAGATTTTACGGGTGAAGTTAGATATACATTTATAAACAGATATAAATATGTAAGATGCGTAGACAAAGATGCTAGCCATCTAGCTATAGACGTTAATAGAAGTCACTTTATTTCTTTTTGACAGACTTGTATTCAAGATTCACTGATTCAACTTGATATAATTTTCAAGAAAAAAACAAAATAGTGATCTGTTAAATTTGATATACATACATACTATATGACATATAATTGGAATTCACCGATACTTGTCTTATATTATTTATTGATGAAGTAGGTAACTTTGAATAACCTTATCTTTGGTTTCTAGTACATCGATGATCATTTCTCTTCCTTGTATAAGAATTTACAAAAATAATATTTATAGGAAAAAAAATTAAAATTAATTAATATTTTACTATGTACTATTAATATTCAAATACAATTCATTTAATCATGTAAGTACTATGTAAATACACTTATGCGTGTAATTTTTTTCTTCTAATACCGTGGCGAATAAGTGATTTAACAATGATGAGCAGAAACGGCACGAGAAACTTCTCAGCATATCAAGTTTCAACCTGCTAGGAATCGGTTGCTACATGATCATAAGTATTACTCAAATTGCAAAGATTAGCTGTACAGATAAAGAATAATTATTTGGCACACATAAATAAAAAAAGAACATTATTTTAAAATTTAAATAACCGACAAACGAGCATAGAAGCCACCTGAAGGTAAGTGGACATTACGTGACATTAGAACCACCAAAGATATCACTAAAAGAAAAGGCAGAAAATACTGGCTCTCAAGCTACCAGGCTGAACACGACGAGTAACCAGGCAGACCTCACGGAAAGATAATAATACAGCAATAATATTAATGAATAATAATAATATAATCATTACGGTTAGGCCTGCCTTCAAGCAGGTTGACTTTTGTCGGCTCTTACGACACTATTCTGCCAGCATGAGATTGGGGGGAGTATTCTAGGCCGTCTCAATATGGCCAATCATGCTAATGAGTACAAAAATATTGCTCATTCATCAGTTATTCAGAAGAAAATTAATGAGGTGGATGTTTTCTAAAAGATTAAAAAAGGTGATGTTCCATTAATATAAATTAATTAAATGCATAATAAACAAATGGAAACATCATCAATGAGCTTCGCTAATTGAAAAACGCGAAAATTTAATTAGTAGGTATTTTACAAAATGCAATTTCACCTCGCCTTCGTAAAGACTATAAACATAAAAAGTCAATTATTATCGAATCATGTAGATAAAATGTTACTTTTGAATCCGGTAATATTCGAAATTTAAATCCATTTACGTAGCGTGGTTTGATTTTATGATATTTATTTTATAACACAAAGTTGGTTTACACACAAGTGTATTCAACAAAAATATATTCTATACAGGAGTATTTTAGAATACTCTGGACTAAAGAAATAATTTAAGCATTATAGCATTGAATTTTTTTTATAGCTACGACATTATAATACACCTATATAAATGATAGGGATGGCTAGGCTTCAAAGATAAGTTTTAAAGCCTAGCTTCATCATCAGGGTATCAAGACCATTAATATTAAACCCTTTTTTGATACTAGAAAGAAGCTTAAAAAAATACCTAGCCTTTCTGAAACAGAATCGAGTTTAAGTGGAATTCGTATCTGTTAGAAACCTCTCGGCAAGCATATGAAGTTGCTTCAAAATCTAGTGTGATTGCAGTCTTGAACAACGCAAAGTGGACCTAAGAGACTTAAAAAATTCCCTCACTATAACGTATAGTGAAATAAGATGATGGTGCTAACAATTACAAAACTATAAAAAAGTCCACATTTAAACAGAAGCTTACAATAAGAACAATCTACCCTCTATACTTAGTCGCTTAGCTCATCACCATAAAAAATGAAGTCGCGGGAAAATAAAGAGACTAAATATTCAAGTGGACTATATTTTCAAATCCAAGAGCCATCCATCCACACGTCTTGTATAATCTAGGAACATTACAAGTCCCGGCTGCGATTCGCCTTTCGCACCGTTGAGATATTGTAATGAAATCCAGCCATCTGTTTTCTCTCGCCAACGTAATATGATGTGCGACTCGCGCCTGCTTTTCTTTTATCTTATTATATTTCTTACAATATCTATGGATTAAACTTCCTTGGCGCCCAAGTGAAATGTTATGACAAAGACCTGCATTGTTACTTTATCAAATTCAGAAAACAATATTTGAATATCTTCAACCAGCGGATAGTCCGTTCTTTTTCCATTCAAAATAATTTATATTCATGGGTAGTAGATTTGTCCAAATATAAGTTATGTCTTAAAGTAAGCATAAGCAAAGTAAGCATAAGTAAGCATAGGAAATATTTCTACGTTAGTTTTTAATTTTGAATTAAATGAGATTATGAAACTACCTGATCAACAATTTTTATGCAATTTTACAGTGATTCCGCGTTAATCAGTTGTAAACACAAAATGTTTAAGAATATGAATCATTAACGGAATTGGTTACCTACCGGAATAAATATTTGAGGAGCGGACGCGTGGTACCGAGGTTGGTGCCACTGTACACAAATGCATGTGATCCGCCTGCAATGATCACTCATATTGAAGTCACTAATTGATAATATTACAGCCATGTCCACACTAACTGTTCTCTAATATCCGATTTGTATTCACCGTCGTGTTGTTTATGGACCATTGCGATACGAGCACCCATTGCTGCGTCCATTGACTAGGCAATTTACATTAAATGCTACTTTTGTATAGATGCATGGAGCCTGTACAATTCTAAAATGTAGCAATGCGTAAATTATCGCGCCTGTTATCGTATTATTAACGAGATCTGAAGAGAATTTAATAGATAACAAAGCACTTACATTGAATAAAATTAAACTTAATTTAACTAAAGTAATTAATTTAATTAAAGTAACTACTTATTAAGACCATTATTACTAATCTGAATCAGGTAAGTACATAACGAACATAATATGAATTTCATTTTCCAGATGTATAAATAATTTTTAAGTTTTCTTCTTTCCGCCGAATATAAATTGTTTCTAAACATTTTATAAATATTGTTACAAATAAAGTTTGAACGTTGTAGTTAATTTAAGATTGATTAAACATAATTACTGTTCTACTCGTATTATCCGAAATAAAATCATGTTTTATTGCTTTAATTACGTAAACCAGTTTTGTTGCCTAGCAAATAATCTTGGAAATAACTTTGAAAGAGAATAAGAAAATACGCGATCATTTTTAAACTTGGTCGATATCTTAAGCTGAGCTACACAAAGCCACAAGAGCTACTCATATTACGATCAGCAAACTTTGATGTTGAACTCCAATCGATGTGAGTTATATTTGCCTCATTAAAAGTTTGTGATTGGAACAGTCAGGTATGCTTGTGCCGCAATTCCCTGCTTATCTGTATGCTACAAAACGGCTAGCAGGTAACAAAACGAACTTATTATCATTCATTTTGTGAAAGATTTGTAATAAATGAGTTCAGTTTGCAGTTCTGTGTACACTACAAATGTACCAACGTGTTTCTGCTTTCGTACCGCTACGTTTTATTAGACGCGGAATTTATGTTTGGTAATAATGGCACTTTTGGTTTGCAAATGTTATTACATTTCTTTCCAATATGATATTATTTTGCTGTACCGCGCTTAATTATAACATTATTATTGAGGGAAAGTTTATTTTTAGAATACTTAATATATCGAATACTGAGTTTAATAAACCGTATTGATTGTCGCGATAGCTGGTCATCCTACTACTAAGATACTTTGTTTCTGTTTTTCACACTATTTTGTAATAGTAAAAAATATTTTTTTAGTAAAAAATACTTTGGTTTGTATTACAAAGTAAACAACGTGTAATATTTAACATAGCAGTAGGAGGTTGGCGTTTTATAAAATAAAACAAACAAATTAATATGCTGACGCCACCCGATCGGACTCAATATTGTTTATGAGCCGAGCGGTTTACGCAAGGCAGTCATTATTTAGCTAGGCACCCGACAGTGAACGCTTAACCAAATTTTACCTACGTAGTTAAATAACTCACGATGAATTTCATTATAATATTTTATGCAATGCTTTGAAATAAATGAATTTACATTTTCATTCACTCAAAATTTCTGAGATGAACATATGAGATGCTGCACCTCATCATTAAAATCCAATAAAAACAATGTATGGCTATCACAGAGAAATCCATGGATTGTAAATGAAAGCTGCATAAAAAAATCCTGATTATAAATAATATGACACTGGCTCAGTTGATAATGACTTTGTCTACTGAATAAAATACAACGCTTAGAAACATTTTTGACTTAATTACAAGTATAACATATATGTGACCAACCAGTATGTAATACTTATGACATAATATAAATCTGCATGTTGACACCGAAAGCCTAACCGGGATTCAGTTGAGATTATTCGCGGCGACACGTAGCGTTCTGTACAAACCAAGTAACGAAGTGACCTGAAGTACTTCTGAGATCCCGTCGAGAGGCCATTAGAGCATCTTCAAGCGCTCCATCTTGAGCACCACATCTTACTATAACAAAAGATAGAATTTATTATGTATAAGTCACTAATAGGTGCGACGCTTGTTTTACAATATTTCAAAGACACATTATTAAACTTATACCATCGCGAATATCGTTATCTGATATTTGTCAAATCCTTTGGAGGAAGTTAATATTATTTAATTATAAGAGCTTCAGCCGCCCTAAACACCTGAAACACTAAAGGCATTGTCGACAAATTCTTGGCCATACGGCAAAAAATTGCCATTTACTCGTTCTTCGTTTGGCAATACAATCGAAATACATTAATAACTTTTCCCAGTTAGTGAAAGTGATTTGTAATTATCAAACGTGGATGATAATAGACAGTTTTCGACGGTCGAGATTAAACGAAGTAATACAGAGCTCCGCTTTCTCACGCATCTCTCTGTCGTTGATCGGCAGAGCGCACCACAAGCTGCGGATGGATTTTGCTCTTTTCTCCTCTTCAAATATAATATTTAAAAGTACTTACTTGAAACAAAAATAAATAATTTAACATCTTTATCGTAGTCTCTCATTCTCTGCACGTGTTAAGTTGGCTTCATCTGTAAGCTCCACAACAATTCATATTCATTAATACTAAATTAACTCTGAAGCATTCAGAAGTATGCCGATAATTAGTGGAGGTAAGGATTAGTGGCAAAAACAATTATCGACAGTTTGTTATGATATGCCACAAGCCTTAGTGAGATCCTATTACAATCGGTAATGGAAAAATTCTACTAGTAATCACATTTCCCAGAACTGCAAATACTTGGTTGGGTTTTGTACTTGTCCTGACTAAGGATACCTTGTCCTTGATACGGTTGTGTATTCTATTTATATTTGTTATTATTTATTATAGGTTTTTTTAACCTTTCTATACGTATTGTACATCGGGTTGTGATCGTGTAATTTCCAAAGGACTTGACTAGTTGAGGTATTATTTATTTTCTCTATATTATTGTTCATAACTATGATAGGTGATGCTGTTATAAAATTATTACGCATATTTAATTGATAATTTCTATCTACATTATTGTTTAACAACTGCTGTTAACGTAACATATGATTTAAAACTTAAATCATAAAGGATATTACATGTACATTTTAAGTGTAACGGGTACTCAAGATAACTTTATTATATATATCGATAAATCACAGGATTATCAAATTGTACGAATATCCAATAAATGTAGTACCTGGAATAATTTCGGATCATAAATGTTAGACTCTTTTAAACCAATAGCCGAAAAATGGTCTAATGGATCACAAAGTGTTAAATGGCCACAGCTTTCTCTACACCTCTGTAACGTGTAAAGTATTACTGGCCAAGTTGAAAGTATGTTTTCAGGGTTAAATTATAGAAGAAGGATGGTAGATAACCACGCCTATTTATAGAAGGTGGCAAAAACCCTAACACGCGGTAAGACACTTTCAACTTATAGATGCTGAAGAATAAAACAAAAAGAAAATGTAACCAACAATTGTTACATAATCAAATTTGCTACTGGATTAGGTAGAGAATGTGCAGATGGCGCCCAGCAAGTAAGTAAAGAGCGAAGTGATAGGGTCCCGATATACGTGTCTCGCTTACTGAGTACTACTTTCACATTTTTGATATTCAGATCGAGCAGCCACTGGGAACAAAACCCGAGTTAACTTGGGCATATTGAAAGCTTATGGATTTTCAATGTTCTTAGCAACAATTCCATAATCAATTGTGGAGTATATAACGTAGTATGATATCCACAAGAAAGGATGTAATTGGTTATAATGCCTACCAATGCCCTTGTTATGTGAAATAATATTAAATGTTTTATTATGAAAGCCAATCACCCTTTTGCGTTAAAAGCATGTAAGCGTTTTGGTTTATAGCCAATTTAAATTGAATGAAAAAGTGATCGTCTATGCACTTTTTTCGTTTTGGATGATGGGCTAATGGAAATTGGCAGTGGTCTCGGTCGCCATCCGTGCCAACTTTTGCGGAGCCAGCTATCGCTACGCTCCAGTTCGAAGCTACGAACGAGACATATCGTTTCGATTGAATAATGGCCGTATGGCAGCCGCTGTCCAATGTCCTGTTCATTCTAATTGATTAGGTATGAGATTTTAGGGCTTCGTCGACTCATGGTGAGAACCCTTTTTATATTCTCATATTGCCTTTTTTGTATATAGATTTTGATGTTGGTATATACTATGCACAAAGCTGTTACTATTACAATTCAGAGAGCGTTCTAATTTTCGCTTTCCAAAGTGCAAAAGAATGAAAGATCTTGTTTTATTAAGTTTCTAGTATGGAATTGAAGTGAATTTCGTAGTTGCATGATTTCATTCATCTTTCAATTGGGATGTCGATCATGTGTGCTCCAAATGGACGTATTGGCATGCAAAGCCTTATGCAGTTTCTATTGAATTGTAAATTGAGTCTCACGAATTGCAGTTTCGATAAAAAATACATATCTATTATGTATAGTAGGTAGGTACCGCGTCTTTAATTGTTCACCTATACCTAGCCGAAGCTGTACATTATACTGTAATATAAGAATTTAATTTTTACTAAATTAAAAAATCTATACCAATATATATATATATATATTTTAAATATAAAAAAAAACATAAATATGTTTTCTTTTCTTTTTCATTAACTGGTAATCGATATTAACAACGTAGTCCACCGATATTCATAACATCATCATATTGACTGTGCAGGCCAAAAACTATGCGATAGCCCCTGTTAAGCCCCATGCATAATATAGCACCGTGGGACACCATTGAAGGAAGACAGTTAATTTTTATAATCCATAATTATCTCAATTCTGGGCTCTGATCTCCTTTCAAATGAAAGCGGGCAAGGTAATAGTCTAAATGTGGGCTAAGATGCTGCACACACTTGTCAGATCAATGCACTGTTATCAGCGTAAAAATAAAGTCATAGATAATTAATTACAATAATGATTCTAACATATTTGCGTATCTGATTGAAAATTCGATAAATTACTTCAATAAAAAAATTCTTCAATCATGAAATTCACACATGTATATTTTCTCATTATATAGGAATAAAAAAATATATAGTAAAAAATATACCATGAAATAAAAACTTTAAGAAGAATATTAAAAGATGGGTCTCACATCTTTTGAGATATTGGAATAAAATCATACCAATTAAGTCTAGACCTTAAGGAATAATCCTTAAAAATTTACTGAGTACTCTTATCTGTTTTTTCCGGCAGAAACCCAATATACGTAAACTAACCCATCTATTTAAAAATGTAATCAGTACACGACGCTCGACATAAATGACGTCACTGACTTCTAAACAACAACAAAAATACCTCTTTAAATCCGTTAAGTTTCAATATCTTACAAATCTTCTACAAATAATCTTACAAAGTAAAAGTCACTGTAAATTATTAATTTCTATTATTTCTTAAACTTAGTGACGAGTTACACCGATTTCGTTCGGGTTGAACACTTGATAAAATATAGCCCGTGTAATTCTGGAATATTGTACCTTTCAAATGATAAAATATTTTTTTTATATTGGTGCCATGGTGAGATTATATCTCTTTATAATGTTAGTATAGATGTTCTTCATCATTTCCTATACATTTGAGTTATGAAAATCAATTTAATGTTCCACTACACATACCTTAATCCACTTCATTTTAGAATAAGGAATTAATGTAAAATAATTGCTACAACCCCATATTTAATTTTATTCGTTCATTACACGTTTCAATGCTATAACAAAATATGATGTGCATACGATAACAAAATTTGTCATACAAAATCGCATATTGTATATTAAAACTAAAGTGAATGGAGCCCTCGCCGGCACTCCACTTTGCAGCACGAGAGTAATGAATGGAAATGTTTCATGTATCATTCAGAACCGCGTCGAAATCAATCACGTTATTAATGACGTGTGAAATAAGGTAAACGCTTGAAACTAATGAAGTTTTAATAATGTTTAAAATATCCTTAAAGTGCAGTGGTTTGTTGTTTGTATTAATAACTATTGGCCCACTAGACTTCGCCCGGGTTCAACAATTATCTATTTCCGTAGATATTAGGTAGTAACATCCGCACTAATTTATTTATTTATCGGAGATAAACGGGAATGCTGATGTTATGGCCAGACATTTTCGAGGGCGAAAAATTGGTAATTCGAGCAGAGTAATGTTTCCACAACAATTCGCTTTTTTTTTTTAAATAATTACAAACGAAATTTTTAATAGTTCCTAGCAAAGAGACACTCCAGCATGGTTGAAACATAAGTGAGGCCTACCATAGCACCTATCCCTTAGCTAGGCTCTGTTGTTACCGAAGTTGCAGAGAATTGAGTCATACAGGCAGTGCTGCCATCATTCAGGTCACACGCCACTTTCCATGTTGCAACAGTATACATGACTATCTCCGACATATTTAACGGAATGTCAGTAAGTAACGAAAGTAACTTTCAGAAAGAAGCTTGACTACTTGCTTTTTTCACAAGAAGTAGCTTGACTAAAATCCAACCTGGTGGTAAGTGGTTGTGAGGTCTAAGATGTTAAACGCACTAACCTATAAAAATCTATTCACTCTCCTCTTGAAGATCTCCGCGTCATAAGTAGGCGGAGACACCGACGCGGACAAGTCAGTCCAGCCCTTTGCAGTGCGCACTATGAATGACACATCAAATCGCGTCGTTAGCGAGATGTTCACTTCGTAAGGATGGATAACGTCGTATGTCGAGTTAGATTTAGAAATGGCGATGTAGGCATTATTTCGAACATTTCCTGCGCATACTCTTCAAAATGTATCGTCTAGAAAACCAAGAGGCCAATAACGCCTGGGCTTAAAACTTTGCAGATAAGTTCCTGGCAGTTACAAAAAATATGTAACAGGAGATAATAACTTAAGAAAGTAAAAGTTATTTGTAAGTAGGTAGGTCTATAGCTAGGCCCGTCGTGCCCGTTGCTTCTCCGGCGTGTAGCGCTCGAAGGCTTTGCAGACAGGAGAATACGTAAGGGCGCACGAGACTTTTGGAGTCTTCGGTGTAAACACACGTAAACCTCGTTGATTAAAGCGTGTGTTGGAGTGCACAAGACGCCAGTGTCACTGATATTTAACACACGAAGAGCTCCTTGACCAGAGCGTGCGTTAGGGCGCACGAGACATATAGATCTCGTAGTCGAGAGTAACAGAAGATTTCCGGCTATGAGCGCGAGACTACAGCGTGTCGTTACAGATGGGTTGCGACTCTACGTTCCACCATGGCCTGTATCGGACTGTATTTCGTCCCTACTAGCGCGAGCCAATCGATCGGAAGTTACTCTTCTCTACTATGCTATCATCTACATACCCATAGATACCAGGCGTAAGCATCAATGATGTGCAGCAATTCCGGCGTTTAACTATCGATTGCGATGAACAATTATCGACCACAACTCAGAGATCCGTTCGCTCAGGAAGTATTTTGCCCAGCCGATAAGGCGAGACGAAATATCATAATTAAGCAGCTTGCTTAACAGGCCCTGACGGACCTTATCGTAAACCTACAAGATATCTAGAGAGACCGTAAGTGCCTCCCTGTTTTACTCAAGAACCTCGCCCCATAATTGTGTGGCATACAGTTATTACAGTCGTAGGAATCATGCACGTTAGTAGCAATTAAATATATCATTAATAAAACTTAGACAATGTCTTGGTAAATATCATAGTTTCAGGGACTCAAGTCTGCCCACATTATCGATCTACATTTTTATATTTAAAGGCTGCTGGGAACTCGCAACAAATCTTAATAGATTAATAATAATGTACTAACCTTTAAATAGTATAAAACAAAATAAATACCATGATGTCTATGTCTATTCGGAATAATCTACCTTCAAATTGTGAAATATTTTTCAAATAGGTGCTGTGATTCTCTCCCTCCGTACATAATCCACAAAGCTAAGCAACTCTAGGTATGGTCGATAGTTGGATGGGTAACAGTTCTTAAATATATATTTTATTATTTTTTGCCTATTATAAACTAGTGCTTGGCTGCAATCCTACCTAATAACAATTCTTTAAACGAAGATAAACCAGCGTCCTATATTTAGCCGCTAATGGATTGAAGATAAGTGCATACTGGGGCACTAAAACTGACTGCACTTCGAAATAAATATCAACCATTATCACCATGAGCTGTCACAAAAAATATAAGCGTAATATGTCTACTATTTTAACATTTCGATTATAGTTATCTGTAGCTATTATTCGGATCTAAGTATACTTGTGATTAGTCTCAATTCACAATTTTTCACTAAACAACAATTTGTTCGTAGGAACCGTCGAGTGGCTCTGCATAATAAACCAATAACATACCGATGCATGCGAGCCGGCTTTTTAGTTCACGAGGTACGTATGAGTATGATATGAAAAGTTATGAATATATCCGCAGGTTTGACGCAAATATCCAGCATCGATCGTTTCGGGGATCAGTATAGGTGATTCCACTCCTGCATTGTCATAGTATATGAAAACAGCATAATGAACGGTAACTTTAATTATGAAGTATATACCGTGGCCTATTTATCTACGTTATTATTTTTTAACCTGTCCAATTATGATCGTGCAACCAGGCTATATCTGTACATTAAAGATTAGAAGACAGGGTTATGTTATAGGGTTGTTTCAGATTTCAAATCAATTTTGTGTATTTTTCTCTATTTGTGTTTGAACGTTTATTTCGAGTTGGTGCCAAAGTAAATGTTAGAAAATTAATGATTCAACTTGACAACTTTACTTACAGAGTGTTATCAAAATCCTTATTATCACATTTCGTCTAAGAGTTAACATAATTTTGACTGCTTTTCTAGTTCCACGATAAACGAATATGAGTCCTTAGTTCATTGATTTCAGAAAAGCTAACCTCTAAAACGATAAAATATGAACAAGTATGAAATTCGTAACGTAACTGATACATATCAATAATAATCGTTTTGGTAACAGGAACAATTTGCGTATATAAGAAATAAATTTAGATCAATGTGAGGATGGATAAGTAAGGCAGAGCGCGGATATATGATCATTTTTTTTTGTTTTATAAATTTGTGATATGAGAGGGGGAATTATACCTTATATAATGTTACAAAAATATATACATTTTCAATTAACTTCCATCACCTACTGACTAATAACTGCCTTTATAAATTCTGATATTTATTAATTTTCGTTAATCAATAATTTTAACAAATTTTGATGATATTATAAAAACAAACAGATATGTTTCTCAAAAATCTTTTTTTGTCTCAATTTCAGGCATTACGTTTCGTGATTCCAATTTAGGTTTTATTGCTCCCAAACGTTTTCTTTTTCGCATTGAAAAGTGGCATCTTGTCTTTATTCGTACGGCCCGTTTAACAGCTTTAATACGGCATGGAAGCCTTACAAATAACAATTCACCCTCACCACCTGATTCAACGTTGTACTAAATTTCTTGGTCAGACAAGTGTTTCATTATCGGTGGTTCAGTTAATATTTCCCATTTATTTGTCATTCAATATTTGCACTTCAAACAGTAAGTGTTGAAAGTTGAGGCATACCGTTGTAGTATTAAAATAATTACACGCTATTATGTATATTAGTAAAATTAAGTAGTTGTATAACTTATTAAGACTTAATTGATGGAGGTTATGTTCATACAATATATTTTTATTGACAGGATGGTTCATTAAGCATCCAACATTTGGTACTGTGTTAACTAATTCTATATTTATTTGTTTTGTACGCA